>OZ038326.1:2519398-2621917 GCA_964035795.1 Pterobdella sp. o SKG-2022 | reverse complement strand
TATAATTTTTAATTAAATTAAAATTAAGCAACCATATTGTTAGGCTTGGATACGTTAGAATCTGAAGTGATTTTTTGGGAAGGTCAGCTGAGGTCATGTAAGGAAGCTAAGGTAGGGATGGTGCATTTCAAAACTGTCAAAATTCACTTTTAAAAATCTTTAGCTGGTTTAAGGTTATACTATTTTTGTATTAACCACTTAGTTTTATTTTATTTTGGGTATCGTTTAGATATGGTATATCATTTTTATTCATTTCATCAGTGTATACATTATTTTATTAAGTACAGAGTATCTAATTTTTCTGAATTTTTCGTTTGCAAATCGCATAGTTATAACCGAGTACTCACCATCTTATTCTTTTACAATTACATAATTTATAAACATTTTTCCACTCTTCATTGACTTAAGAGTGTGAAAGATATACTATCTCAAGCAAGAAAGGACTACAAGGAGTTGGAGAATACTCAAAATTTTGATGAAGTTGAAGATGTGGCGACGATGATGGTCGATCTAATTGATGAAGTATTTGCGATATTACTACTTCATTATCTTACCCTGAAACACTTGTTCCATTCATTTAGTTGTCCACATTAATTTTGCTTATTTTTTTAAATTCAAATTTACATATTCAATCAATAATTTTTTAATTATTTATTTTATATATTCCCATAGGCATGGAGACTAGACTCGTCACCTTACACAGAAGAGCGGATGAGGAATCTAATGACAAACATTGGTGAAGCAAGCTTTACTTTTCTGCTTCTGAAACAAATCAATAATGATTCATTATCACTATAAACCAGGTCACGACCTACATTTGGTCACGCGAAACATGTTACAGCGACAAAGAATATGGGCGGAAACCTCCAACTCCCGGACAGAAGTTCTTATAAAATCTGTGACAGTGTGCACCAAATGGAGCAAGCAATGTGAGCAGTTGACAAGGCAATTTTGGAGGAATTTTCCAGAACATCCGTGGAAGGGGTCTCGCGTGGATTTTGAGGACCTCGAGAACTATTGTGAACATCTCAAAAAGGTTTTGCTATATACAAATATCAGTATGAGAATATTGCCTCATTTTGAAGATTAAAAAAACATTAAATATAAAATTTTTTTCAACATTTTTTGTGTAGTTAATGAAATGAAGTTAGAGTAAATCTGGATTTCTGTATGTTATGAATTATCCAGCTTTTAGGAATCAAGTGTGCAGTGGCTCAAGCTTCGATGCTGCTGTCCTCGTCAGAAAAAAATGATCTGAAACTTTCAGAAGTTTTCTCAGACTTCAAGAAAACCAATTTATTCGACTTAAATAAAAACCACATAAAGATGAGTGAACAAATGATTAGGAATTTTGCAAATAAATTCGAAAGCGTTGAACGTGTGGCTGCGCAGAAACTTCGCCAGCGAATCAAAGAGTTGAAGAATAATCATCTGCAGATGATGAAGGAGATGAACTGTTACAAAGAACTTCTAGCCAGAAAGAATGTCAACTCGGAAATGCAGTTTGAAAAGTAATTTTAATACATTTTCAATAGAAGGTTTTTTTAATACCTTCATACAATGAATTTCTCAAATCAAAATTATTTCAAGTATTAAACACTGAATGTTGAATATTGAATATTACGAAGCTTTTCGCCAACACTACTTTTTTCAATATTTCATAAACATTTTTGAAGATATTAATATTAAAATATTTGCATCAAACAACTAAATTTTCTTGTTACCTGAAATATCACTAGAGAGCAGTTGTTAGCTGGCCTCTTGCAAATGGTAGACCAGAATGTAAACAAGAATTTGGAGTCGTTGAAAAGAGATCGAGTCTCAATCAAAACCAAAAACAACACTCCACTCGTGAACAAAATGCTTGAAATACAACTATTAGAAAGCAGAGTAAAATTATATACATATATATTATATGATTTAAAATAAAGATCTCTGAAAACTACCTTAAATATCTATTTTAAAGTACATTTTACATTCATCTGATCACCTCTAAACATCGACAGCTTGAAAACACGCTACAGCTGAACGAGATGATTCTTAATGATCTACCTGCTTCACAAAAACTTTCCAACAAACTCAAAGATTACTCCGAAGATTTACAAGCTCTCAAATCAGACAGTTTCCTCGAGTGGATACGAGATTCTCAAGATTTCTTCAACAAAATGTTGGTTTCTGACTTGATTACTTATGATTTAATGTGGAAACTAATAGTTTTAAAGACGTTTATCAATTTTATTGAGAAAAATATCAACCTAAAACATTGAAAAAGTTCGAAAAGCAACGGCGAAAACCTCTTACGGCTGGATTGGAACCATGGCAAACTGCAAGTCACATCGGGAGAAAAGTTGATAACAGTGGCTAGAGAGGCCAAAACTCTCAACAGCTTGGGTCACAAACTCCCGAAAAACGTCACTGAATCGTTGAAACAAGCCCAGAAGTTCCAGAAATATGCCATCATCTTAAAACAAGTGAGTGTTTTTTAGATAATTAAAAACCATTTGCTTTATACAAAAACAGCAACAATTATAAGTAAAATAACAAATAAAAATAATGGAAACAGTAAAAAGTGAAAAAAGTACGTATAAAAAACAACTCATCGACGACAGATCGCCCACTTCCACAACAGCGTAGAGCAACAGATCCTGACGTGCCACAAGCCCATCATGCTGCAGTCAGCCCTCACATTCGAAAAACTCGTCAGCAAGTATAAGAAAGGTAGTATTTTGCGCATAAAAGAATTCCATTATTAATTGCTTACCATTGTTACCATTATCTTTCTCATCATCACCTGTACCACAACTAGGGTCAACTGGTTCTTCATTGGATTGGTCACACGGAAACGAGTTGGAGGATTACGTAGAAAGACTGCAAAACAGCGCGGATAAATTCATGCGGGAGATAGCTCTGTTGAGAAAGACCCATATGGCTATACACAAGAAGGTGCCAAAAGATGTGGAATTCATTATGAACATATATTTATCAATTATTTTTAGAATTTTTCATTGTTCATTAAATAGCTTCAATTGTATCAATTATGAATACTTATTGATTGATTTTTATTTAAACATCATTATTTCTACATTCAAAACTTATATATAAAAGTAGACAGTTGGGTTAGCCTGAAACTAAACTTATTAAAACCAAAAAAAATTGCACGCCATTTTGTTCTAACTTACTGGCTATTTTCTATTGTTATCACAAGCATTTTTAAAAATATTTTATATGAAACATTACAAACAGACCATTTTTACGTAGGTGATTGAGTTGATGGATGTTGATATGCTGCGGAAACTGCCTGTTTGGAAATCTCAACTGGCTAGCATCAGATTGATGATCAATTCTTTAAGCAACCAGGTTCCATTATTTAGGCTTTGTTGTATATTAAATATGATATATGCTATATAATGTATTATATGTGATATATTATATAGTGCTTTACTGTACTGTCTTTTATTTAGTCTTTGAGCCAATTTTTTGTTGTCTTTTTTGTATTGTATTGTGCTGTGTTGCTCTATATACACTGTAAGTTTTTATTGTATTGCTTCAACATGTGATTTATCGAGGTATCATTTGTTTTTTAATTCATCGCACTGTATAGCTTTCAAAATGTTAAATTTAAATGAAAACTTACTGCCACGAAAAACAGGGGTTCCAGCTGGAAAGCATGAAGCTATGGAAATATTACTGGGACGTTCAATTGTACAAGGTGCGAAAAGCATATCAGTTGTATTAATTGATCTCTTAGTTTGTGGTCTAGAAGCTATGCCACTATAAATAAATCAATCAATCAAATCCTTTTTATAGCCCGTTTTCCTTGACCAAGGGTTGGGCTATAATTAGTATAATTACTATAATTAGTAAGTTTATTGTTTTTAAATCTTAAATGTGTTACATAAGTTTAAAGATATAGGATTTCTTAAATATTATGGACATCCAAATAATATTGATTTAATGCTGTTTCTATAACATCAAAAGTAACGAAAGATTATGAACATAATACTTAGGCATTGGAGCACCAGTATCAG
This sequence comes from Pterobdella sp. o SKG-2022, assembly GCA_964035795.1. NCBI lineage: Eukaryota > Metazoa > Annelida > Clitellata > Hirudinida > Piscicolidae > Pterobdella > Pterobdella occidentalis. Next base: position 2,617,889 of record OZ038326.1, on the reverse strand, counting down.
AAGGGCTTGGTTGGTTTTAATGAGCATGTGCAAGAAATCAGGGTTGAGCTTGTTTTCAAGTTTGTTATTAAATATTGGTTACATTTTAAGAAATAAACGTGAACTTATGAATAGATAAATCAATTAATAATATGAGCAACAATCTATCGAATATATGGAATATAAATTAAAAACAGCATAAAAACCAAATCAAATAAGCTTTGAATAACAACACATAACCAAGTGGTTTGATCACTTCAGGGGACAAAAGATTGGTTTCAGGCCGTCTCTTGAGGAAATCAAAGCTAAATATTACAAGGAGATCAAGAAGTTTTCCAGCATTCCTATGCTGTTCAAAGGTGAGCATGTGTGTTGTTTGTTGTTTAGAAGGTATTTCTTCAATAAGATGTCAAAAAAATCTTTGATTTTCTTTGTTTTCTTCAATGTAATTTGAAATAAAATCAATTAATTATGGTTGTTCCATACTTTATGCATAAAATCTGAGCTTCATAAAACAATTACCATTAACTACCAAACCATTAAATAATCATAAATTAACGCCACGAGAATTCAAGCAATTGCGCTACCGAGACTGCTACTTGAAGAAACCCGATAAACGAATAACGTACTATTAAGAACAACCAAACTGCAAACACGACAGGAGTGGGAGACAACACGGCCTCCTCTATGTTTTTACTCATGATCGACAGAAGTTCTGAACACCTTTTCAAATGCTATCACCAGGCCGACCATCTTTTCTGCCGCTTGGCTCTTATCCCTAATAAGTATAAGGTTGCTACTTTTATTGCTTTTTTGGGTTTATTTATTATTTTATATTATTTATATTATAATATTATATATTATTTATTAGGTTTTTTTATTATTCAATTGAATTAAATTTTTCAATTGATTTTTAAAAATTCCCTTTCTTGACGTTTACTTTATATTTCATAAAATCCACGAAACACCATAACTACACCACGTATTTGAAACATTATCATAAACCCTCAATCACCTTGCAAACCCACACCAATCTCAACCAATCATTATATTCCTCAAAGCCGTGGGTAGTGTTGGGTTGCATCGATACGGAAGAACTCATCAACACACACCTCAAAGACGTGAAGGACTGGGAGGATAACTTTAGGATTGTTAAAGAAAAAACCAGGCAGATTGATGAGCTGCCAAAGTAAATCCCTATTTAATTATAATTATTAATGATATCTTATGCAACAAGTTATTAGTATTTTATATTGATATTGTTTGTGAAAACTTATGACTTAAGCAACCGAAAGCTAATTTGGGTCGTCTATTTTACTTACTTACTAATATCTCATCTTTGTGAAAATAAAATAATTTGATTAATTAATCACCAAGTATAAATATTGAAATTAATTATTGAATATTATGTTAAAAAATTAAAAATTGTTTATATAAGAGAATCACTCAATAATGAATGAAACCCACCCACTTCAACAGTGAAGTAAGGGAGTCATGCATCACAATCAGCCTCATCCCCCTGAAACTGGCCATTGAAGCTCAACTACAAAGGCTTCATGACTCTCTTGTGATTACCTTGAAGAAATCAATTTCATCACATTTGATCCAAGTTGAGAACTTCATGGAGGAAAGTAATAAAATTTTTGATGCTTCTGTGAGCACCTACGATGATATTGCTTCTGTTAACGCCAAGCACCTCGATATCATGGCGAATCTTGGCAAGGTTGATTGTGTTTAATGATATTAGAAGTTGATTATATATATATATATATATATGAGCTATTGATTATTTCAGTTAATCACGTTTAAAATTTTGATGATAACTGATAAATGTAGATAATCTTTGGGACATGATTAAAATTAAAGGTTCAAGAAGCATTCTCATTGATAAACGAGAAGAATATTCTGTTGAATTCGTTGATGGGGGAAGGGGTGGATGGCTTGGAAGGGGTTATGAACTCGTGGAGAAAGTTTGAAGGAAAGCTTAACGGACAAAAAGAAAGGATGAAAGACGAGGTTTTTTATGATTATTCGTTAAAGATTTTTCAGAAATTATTTAAACAAAAACAATCACAGATGGAGATAATGAAAAGCAACACTGGATTCAAGTGCAAAGAATTTGAAGCAGAAGTTACAAAGTTCAAAAAGAAATGGGCCAGTTTGAGAAGAGGTAATGAAGGAGGAACAAGACAGGGTGGTAGTTTTGAAGATATTCAAATGGTGAAGGAGATGAGTTCGGAGTTTGAAGAGCTTGCCAAGTCTAAAGACACTCTGTGGTTAGGACTTTTAAGGTTTTTGTTAGAGACAAATTAAGTTCCGAAAAAATCTTATTCTAATTAAAATTAAAGAAAATTTATAAATGGGAATCCTTTCAAAAAAAAGTGATTCAAAAAATTTGAAATAGAAACAAATAGACAGGTTTAAAAAGTTAAAGATCTTGTGGAATAATATAATGGTAAAAAAACCTTACAACACCTCCTTGCAGTAATGAGTGCACAATGTTCGACATAGAAAAACCAAACTTGAAATCATATGATCGCTTGGAAAATGAGATGTCTGGTCTCAGTGAAGTGACCAACGATTTGGTGCTGTTGCAGACAGAAATGAACAAATACGAAGAAAATATATGGCTGAATTATAGGTGAATTTGTGTTTCTTGTGAAGGTTCTGATGGTCTTTGAAACATCTATAACTTGAATTCTTTTGATAAACTTTTACTTTAAATTTTATGATCACAAACATGATCAATGTTGTAAGCATTAATGAAGATTTTAACCACAAGGGCTAAGTACTTTGTGTTTGACTCGTTCCTTGATGAGTGGTGTGATAAGTTAGGCAAGCATTCCGATGTCAGCTTCGTTGCAGGCATTGTTAACGAGTTGAAGTTCTTTAAGGTTAGATTATATGGTGTAGAAGTAACTCTGATAGGCTTGAATATGAATTATTTGCTTAGATTACAAACGTTTGTTAAGTGGAAATACGCTGATGTTTTTTGATAAAGCTAAACATGCGGAAAATTGTAATTCCAATCACTCTAATGAATCCATTTAAACCTTATTTCTGACGTAAAACTTGAAAATAATTAATAAAAAGACAATTTATTCATTCACATGACGAAACACCACGATCCCAGGAACTGCTACCCTTGCTCAAATGGGTACGAGGGGATGCCTTCTCGAACGAAAACTGGGTGGAGTTGTTCTCTTTCATGGAGCTTCCCAACCCCGCTAAAATGTCTCCAAATGATGTCACTTTTGGCCATGTGATCAAACATGGTCACCAAGTATCTGCTCGCATCGATCAGATTAAAGTATCTTTTTTTTAGTTTAATTTTTAAATGTTGTTTTTATGAATTTTATATTAGCTTTTTCTAACAGCATTTTTAACCATAATCTCGTTTTCACGATGAAGATGTTATAAAAAAAAAATAAACACAGGAACTGAATGCGAAAGCTCAAAGCGAAGTGGTGATCAGAGATGCACTGAGGGAACTTGACGGATGGGGGTCGTCCGCCATCTTCACTCTGTCTGATAACGCTTCCAACGAGTATGCTGGAGACAAGGAAAGAAGAGTGATGTTGGTGAAGGAGTGGAAAGAGATTTTTAACAAGGTTTTGAGCTTTTTTGTTGATTTATATTATATTTTTAAAATCTTATTGTACTTTAATTTTGGCTTATAACCGGGTTTTGAAGCTATAAAGCTCTCAACAAAGTATATTGAACAGATGTTTTTTGATATTTATATTATAATTTCAATGATTTCATCACTTATTTTTATATTTTCTCAAACATACATTCTAACATCAAATTCAAACATAGATGAGTTTTCACTCCAAAATTTTAAAAATTTCTAAATCGGATAGGCAGCTTTTTATCCAAAAATTTCAGATCGGCGAGTTTCAATCATTAGTGCAATCTCTCAAAAATTCGGGACACTACAAATACTTCCAAGACAAAGTTACTCTATGGGAGAACCGTTTGGCTGATCTGGACTTCATAATTCACCACTTGAACGATATCCAACGAAGATGGGTGTACTTGGAGCCTGTCTTCAACCAGGGGACGCTGAAGGGAGAGGAGGGGAGGTTCAAAAGAGTTGATGATGAGTTCAGGTTTGCAAGCATTTTCGGGCGTTTTTTGAATAATTTTTATTCGATTTTAATTTCGACTGAGAATTACTTTGAATAGTTACAAGTTTAATTTCTTTCATCGTATTTAGCCTTCGTATAGCAGTATTAATTTTGTTCGTAATATTTATTTCCACATAACTGTGTTATACTTTGATTAAATCATTTAATCGTCAGAAAGTTGTTATCAGACATCAAGAGAGATCCGAAAGTGATGTCACTTCTCTTCAAAATCAATTTGAAAGCCTCACTCAGTAATATGTTGGATCAGTTGCAACGATGCCAAAAGACTCTCAATACTTACCTAGAGGTTCCATGGCAGTTTCATATGCATTCTTTTGCTCAATCATATTTGGTTCAAGTTCTCGAAAAAATTATTTTTCTAAATAACAATTTATGGAACTAGTTGATTGAAAAGTCTTATTTGAATATTCTCTTCATAACTCTCATTATAGTGGAACAAACAAGATTTACAATTATCTACCTAATCCAGGCCAAAAGACTATCCTTCCCACGGTTCTACTTCATCGGTGATGACGACCTGCTTGAAATTCTGGGCCAAGCTAAGAACCCATCAGTCATTCAGAACCACCTCAAGAAATTATACGCTGGTATCTACAGTGTTCAATTTGACGAAGGTTTCAAAAAGATTGTAGCCATGGAGTCATCGTGTGAAGAAGTAGTTGGTTTAAGTAGAGAAATCACCATTGTAACTGATGTCGAGGTTGGTGGGGTTGAGGTTTAGTGTTACTATGATAATGATCAAACTGTCGGTTAAATACAAGATGATGAATTCTTCAATCTATCATTTTAAGGCTGATCGCTTGTTGATTTAGTGACAGCTTTTATAATACATTGTATGATTATTCTAAATATAGTCGAGTTAAATTTTGTTGTATAGGTTTGGCTGAACAGTCTAACTACTGAAATGAAATCAACTTTGAAACAAAGTTTAACAAACTGCCTTTCTGACAAGTCTCTTGTGTGGAATAAGTACCCCGCTCAGGTAACTATCAAATTTTTTTGGATTTCAGTTCTTTTATCTATGTTATATAAATTTCTTCGTAAGTTTCTTGTATGCACTTTTCATATATTTCTCATATATCAAATAATATTTCCTAACATACCTTGAAAAATTTTTTGAAAGCTTAAATTTATCATTATCTATAAATTTTTTATTACTATAAATGAAATATTCTCATTTTTTACAAAAATTTTTTCTCAAACTATTTCGATTTCAAATGTATCATTTGATGCAAAAACCATTCGATCATTCGACAGATCCTCTCGATAGCGGGTAAGATATCCTTTACTGAGAAGTGCGAGGCAGCCATATCAAGGCAGTCTTTGATGGAACTGCATACAGAACTAAAGAAGCAATTGACTTACTACACCGATATGAATATGCAATTAAAAAACAATGCGAACGATGTTAGTTCATTATAAAACGATAATGAAAGAAGAGTTGATTTTAAAAAATCTTAATTTCGAGTTTTCTTTAAAATTTTTATAATGTTAGTCTAGAAGTTTTTCACGTTGCTGCTCCAATATATATTTTCAAAAAGATATTTTATTGCATTGAATTTTATTTTTTTTCCATTATGTTGATTTATATTATGTTACCCTCTTATGCATGATTAAATGTTTTGGCACCTACCTAATACCTACCCACATAATTAAACCAGAGTGGTGGGGTGATGGAGTTGAAGCTTAAAGACCTCATCTTCGACACCATTCACCACGTAGAAATGGTAGAAGTATTACTTAGAAAATCTGTCAAATCTCCTTCTGATTGGTATTGGCAGAAACAATTAAGGTGTCATATTAACTCCACACATGGTTTATGTCGTCATACTAGCGTTTAATATGTGATATAACTTAACAGTATTCGGTCTAGAAGCTTTTGAAGTTTTGTCAATATATTATTCTTATCTTTTCATTAATTAATCGACACGAAATAGTTTTAGAGCAAAGCTTTTTACAGTCGGGCTATCTGTATCATGATGGAAGCGAAAACCTTGTTTCAAATCAATAATGAAACATTCATAGAAAACTTGAAAACTCTTATAAAATAAAACACTATATTTTCATCCGTGATGGTATCCTCAGAGTTATACACCCAACCAAACCTGGCAGGTTTTATAGCAAGAACAACGATTGCAAGATAATGATGGGGGATCCGGAGATGCGACACCAGTTTGAATATACCTACGAGTACCAAGGAAACACTCCAAAACTAGTGCATACACCCCTCACAGACAAGTGCTACCTTACTCTTACGCTTGGTCGGTTTATGGCTGAATAGGCTTGTACCAAATGACTCTGTGTTGTATTTTGAGCTATGTATGTTCAATAGATTTTATGTCTTATACTCTTTGAAATTTCATTTTGGCTTTATGTTATACTTTGAAGCTGACACAATAAAAACCTGTGTTTCTAAATACTTCATTCGAACGCCAATATACTTTCCCACTAACATAAAAATTAACTTTTCTATAAACTCCAATAAAAACCATAGAGCTGCATTATAAAGCTGCATAAACCATGCAGCCTTGATGAACGGTCTGGGAGGTAATCCATACGGGCCTGCAGGCACCGGCAAGACGGAGTCAATCAAGGCTCTTGGAGGCCTGTTTGGCAGACAAGTGCTTGTCTTCAATTGTGACGAGGTGAGGTGCTTGTGAGAGTATTTCTGTTTTTTTATCATGTTTCTCGGGCTTTAAAAGATATTTTAATGAATTTAAATTGAAATTTTATTATGACTTTTTAACTAAGAGAAAAAACGTTTACAAAACACATATAAACGATTCATTGCAACTCATGTTGCACCCATACTCACCAGGGCATCGACATTAAATCCATGGGAAGAATCTTCACTGGTCTGGTGCAGTGTGGAGCCTGGGGCTGTTTTGACGAGTTCAACCGTCTGGAGGAAGCTGTTTTGTCTGCAGTTTCAACACAAATCCAACTAATTCAAAACGCCGTCAGAAGCAAAGCGTCGTCTCTCGAGTTACTTGGAAAAAATGTTATTAGGATAATACTAGAACTATACCAGTAAACCTTCTCCCATATTAAGCCCTGCACTTTTCAATTTCAAAAACCCACCTTCGAATTATAAATGTTAGCGATGATAACGAAAAACACTCATAGGTGAAAGTGGACCCAAACATGGGCATCTTCATAACGATGAACCCAGCCAACAAGGAGTACGGAGGAAGGCAGAAGCTACCTGACAACCTCAAACAGCTCTTCAGGCCCGTCTCCATGTCCAAGCCTGACAACAAACTCATCTCAGAAGTAACTGTCTTGGAGAGGTTGTAGTTTCATAAAGGGGCAAGTTAATGGTCGACTTACTATATTCAAAAGAAACGTGTCTATCAAAACTTTAATTTGAATTATTGAAGAGTTTTAAATGTATATCTATTATCAAATCTAACTTGTTCAGTGTTCTTATTAATCTAGTTGAAGAATATGACCATCAATCAAATTTATCTGGTATCATCTCAAATGCCTTTACATTGCAGGTCTCCTTATATTCTGAAGGCTTCAAACACGCCAAAGTGCTCTCATCCAAACTCATCTCTCTGTTTCTGCTTTGCAGGTCTTCAACGTTTTATTGTTATTCTATGAAGATTTTTGATTTTATATAACGTGTTTAATCGTTTTTCACTGTTATGAATACAAATAAATAAAATCAGTTTATATAGCGTTCAAGTTAATTTAAAAACTATAAGTATCTTTGAAAAGTGATTTACAAACTCACTGATGCATCAACAGGAAATTATTATCAAGGCAGCAGCATTATGACTGGGGACTGAGATCGCTCAAAAGCATCCTAAGAAGTTGTGGCTCACTGTTGCAACAGACCAAGTCTAAAAACGGTCTCTATCTATCTCTATCCATCTTTCTAATTATCTATTTTATTTGTAGCTATCTGATATCTACCTATCTGATTTTTTCTATCTAATGATTCCACTATAATTTTTGTTTAAATATGTATATGGAATCATAGTGTAGCTCGTATTTATTTTTTTATCATAAAAATTTTTGTAAAAAACTACCAAAACTTCTGCAGACAAGAAGCAGAAGGATACGGATGAAATCTCAACAGAGAGCCAATTACTGATCCAGGCTGTGCACATGAACACACTTTCCAAGCTGGCAACCGGGGATCGATTCCTATTTTTGAGGCTTTTGAAGGATGTTTTCCAGGGTGTTTCGTTCGTTGAAATCAAGGACGAGGTTCAACAATGAGAATTTCATAATTTTTCAAGTTGTATTTTTTGAGTTATTTCCAACTTTTGATTTCATTGTTACAAACATTTTTACACTTTTTTGCATACTATGACATCAATTTGTTACTGCAACAGGATTTGCAGGCAAAGTTGTTGGAGGTGTATGAAGAATCAAAACTTCAAGTTATATCTTCTCAGGTTGGAAAGGGATTTATGATTTAAACCAATGTTAACGCAAAATAAAAAAGAAATATTATATACCAGTTCGTAAAATTAAAAATTATTTAAATTTAATTAAAAAAATCTAACTATGGCCTTTTCATACAACTTGGTTCAGAACATCTTTGAATTGGCGCCACTATGCACATTACATTCTATGTATCATTGCAGATTCACAAGTCACTAGAGCTGCACGAGCAATTGAAACAACGAATGGGAGTGCTTATCGTAGGTCCCTCTAGGTCAGGAAAGTCTACTTTGTGGCAGCAACTCAGACTTGCTTCCCAGAAACTAGGTCAAGAAATAAAACTCTACACCATCAACCCAAAAGCTGTTAATAAAAACCAGGTCGAATTTGTTTTATAATTTCAATTTTAATTTTTTTATAGGAAAAATTCGAATTATTGGAACACTCAAGTCATAAAACCTAAAACTTGAAAACTCCATCTGACAGCTGATTGGTCAGATCGATAGTGACACTCGAGAATGGCGCGATGGTTTGTTGACGTCATTCTCTAGAAACGTCATCAAGGAGGGAAAAGAGGTGAAATCGTGGGTGTTGTGTGACGGTGACGTAGACCCTGAATGGGTGGAGTCTTTGAATTCAGTGCTGGATGACAATCATCTTTTCACTCTGCCATCTGGCGAAAGAATTCAATTCAACAATAATGTCAACTTCATCTTTGAAACACACGATCTAAAATATGCTTCTCCTGCCACTATTTCTAGGATGGGCATGATTTTTTTGAGGTGTGTGTGAGGGGTTGCAGAATATCTCCTAATTCATTCAAAAGCACTCTTTGTTAAAGATCTATCTTTTAATTTAAAAAATCGAGTTGAAAAAATTTCAATAAGCTTTTACGTCTTAACTCCCGCAGCGAAGAAGATGTGACAGTGGATGCGGTAATAAACCAATGGTTAAAAAAAAAAGAAGTGGTGGGAAGGTTGGAGGGGTGGGTGTGTGATTACGTGCCCAAGTGTGTCGAGTGGATCAAAAATGAGGTTGGTCATTTGCGATTTTATAGTTCTTTGAACAAAATTTTACAATATAAGGCTGTTATTCATTATGAATACATTAAACCTGAATCACAACAATATGTTTTATATAGAACTATAATAACTCTGTCAATTCCAGTAGTTACTGGGGCATAAAAAACACTAACTTTTTTTATTAAATATATAACATATAACAACCCAGGGATCCTGTTTGCTACCATTCAATCTAATCCACGTGACATCCATAATACTATCCTACCTTCGCTTTCTGGACCACGACTGCGACCTCAGACACTTCATTTCAGAGCTAGTCGCTGGTTGCTGTAGCAACCTCAATCTGGAATCAAAGCATAAAATGGCTGCTGAAGTACGATGGGGGAGAAGAAAGGGTATTCGTATACAGAATTATCTGTTATTTTTAACATTATGAATATGTGACCAGAAAAACGCTAAACGATTATGATGCTTTCAAATTTAAAAGATAAAATAATATTTCCCTACAAACCTTGATTTACAAAATTACTAGATATAATAAATTAAATAAAGTTTATTTGATTCCATTTAATAACGAAATCAATACTACGAATGAAGATATTCGGGATGTTTGGAGAGAGCCCGCCAGATTTTGAGAATGTATTAAACTTGAAATTCGACCCTTCTTCTGCCAGGCTTGCCAAATATGAGCAGGATGTATGTTTACGTCGCTTATATTGATATTTTTTTGTTATTTTGATTATTTATTAAATTTTTCAACTTTTTTATTTGTTTTTTTCGGATTTATGTATTCATTTTTTTTGTTTTATTTATTCATTGCTTTTTTTTCCAATTTTATTAAGTCATTTTTTATTTTTAGTTATTTTTATTTTCAAATATGGTTCAATATATCAAATTTCATATATAAATGATGTTAATGTACAATTAATAAGATGGGTTCTGAGTCTGGCATGGAGGGCAGTAGAGCGGTAGTGTTGACTGTGGACACCCAGAGATACCTAGATTGCCTCTCCAAGTTAGATCCCTTGAAATATTCATCGAACTCACAAATTGAGATTCCAATATTTCTTCAAAAAATAAATAGATCGCCATCAGATAGTCCATATCTGATGGGGGCTCTAGTATAAATCGAAAACTTTCGAACTTCGAACACCTTTGTGTTATATTCCACTACAAATAAGTTTCAGTTTTAGAATGTTTGAATAAGTTTCAAACACGAGTTCAAAATGTGTTTTAAATGATGGAATGCTGATGCAGGTTAGTTTGCATGGAAAACAACGAGCCATTCATCCTCATAGGACCTGATGGGTCTGGAAAGAAGTTCGAGCATTTCTTCGATTTATTATTACTTATTTAAGTGTTGAATAAACTAGTTGATCAATAAGAAATATAGTTCAGACTCACATGTTACATCTTTCACAATTTCATTCAGGTTTTTGTTGGAGCAGTACTTAGAAACACAATCTTCCTCCTCCACCCAACTATCAGTCATCAGGTGTTCTGCACACACCAGCGCAGATCACATTGTCAAAAAACTCGAGCAATCTTGCAGTGTGGTTAACACTTCGGGTGGCAAAAAATACAGGCCAAAGAGTTGTGAGAAAATGGTTTTGGTACTCAAGGATGTCAACTACCCCATGCTCGACCAGTATGGTACCAGTACTTTCCTCGCATTCCTCACACAAGTGGGTGTTTTAAAGTTTAAGTAGAAATTTTTCTAACCCAAAAGTATGTTGAGTATATTATCAACCAATTTTCAGTTGTTTTTAACAACCGCTATTTCAAACCTACTATTCAGTTATTTTTGTTAAAACAAGATGGGTCATGAAAACATCAATAAAACGAAACCACATTCACGTTTCCATCAACATTCCCTAATCCCACATCAGATCTTAACATACGGAGGCTTCTACGATTCCTCTTTGGAAATGGTCAGTCTGGACGGAGTACAAATGGTGTTTACCATAGACAGTCACACTTCTGACTTCAATAATGTATCGTCAAGATTTCTATCGCTCGTTCCTACTTTTTCTCTTAGGTGGTAATTCAAATAAAATTTATTTATATTTTACTATTCAAATGGTTAGTGTTATAACAAAATCCAATCGTAATACCAACCACTCACTACAATATTAATATACTAATAAACTAGTAATAACGTTTTTCTGTTGTAATACTCAACTACACGCAATACTTTTACATATGGAAAGTTCTCCAAACGCTGACCAGCTGGAGAATATCTACAGTCATAAGTTGTGGTTTCTGCTTCAAAATACCACAGAACGAAGTTCATCATTCTGGTCTAAAAGGTTCATATCTATCTTTACTAACCTTTATGTTTTATATACAATCCATTTCTAATAAAGCTTATCACTCAAAAGCTAATAAGTTAGGATAAAACTTTCAACTCAATTTTAACACTTGGTAAACACTAACCTATAAATCCAAGAAACATAACAACCTACTTGCAGGTCAAACGTAGATCTGTTATCAAAGGCCACGGTGTGTTTGTATGAGGAGTTGAAAAGAAACTTCAATTATAACGACCACCATCACTACACGTTCAACATGGCCCATGTGGTGCAGTGGATTGAAGCTATTAGACGGTGTGGCTCCAAGTTGCCTTATAACTATTGCAATACTCTGCGATGTTTTTAGTTATATAGTTTTTCAAGTTTCTCTTTACCCACACACGTATGAAGGACTATATATTTTATTTTCATCGAACAGTTAATTATGTATTTTGGACTTACAAAAATTTTTGTGCTTGAGCATCTAAATATTCAAACAGTATTTTTATCATTACTTGAGACTACTTTATATAACCTTCACATCCCTCTTAAGGTATAACATGGCAGCTCTTTCAGCCGCAGACTCGAGTGTTTCTCGACAGAATCTGGTGAACATTTGGTGTTATGAGGCCTGTTTGAAGTTCAGGAACAAACTAGTGGGGGTAAAAGCTAAGACTACATTTGATGAAATTGTGCAAACCGTTTTGTATAATGTCTTCTCTGGTAAAGTGACTCATATAAATTCAGGTAAATGTTGGTTTTCTTCATCTGTGTCTTATAAATTAATGTTGCATATATCAGTTTCATGTAATAACTAAATTAGTTTAAAGCTTAAAAATTCAAATAAAAATGTTTATTAATGAAAGTTTGAATGGAGGTTAGTATCATATTAATTTCATACAAATATGTTTTGATGTTTATTGATATTTCTTAGTAGAAATCGATGGTATTTTGATATAATAATGATAACGTTGATTATTTTTAAAGAAAATTTAGTTTACTCAAGTTTTGTGCTGGAAGGAACTTCTCTTAAAAAAGAAAGATATTTTCAACCCATTCCGACCGAGAGTTTCAAAGTAATCATGCAAAAAGTTCTAGATAAATATTGTGAGAGACTTTCCATTATATATATATATATATATATAAATATAACGTAAATTAAAAAAAAATAATATTTCGATAAGATAATTTTCACAATGATGATTATGACACAAAAAAAACTTTGTAAATATTAAACTTTCAAATAAAACTATAATACAACCACGAATCCTAACACCATCCTTAAACACCGCATCAAACCCAGCCAAAGAACACGGCTCAGAAACAATAGTATTTTTCGGCGAGTTCCTCAACTTGGTTTCCAGTATGAATAATTTGCTGGGCTGTGGAGGTGGGTCGGCGCTAGTGGTGGGCAGAAGTGGTTGCGGTCGCAAGAGCGCTCTCAAGTTGGCAGCATATATGAGACAAATTGACATCTTCACGCCGAAACTTCCCAAGAATTATTCTGAAAAGCAATTCAAGGCTGATCTTAAATTTGTTGGTTTTATGTCAAAAACTTTTTGATAGATAATCATTTAATATGCATAACTAAAATAAATTTCTTAATTGAAATTCTTATTGAAATATATTCACAACTTCAACCTCACTATAAAACACCAACGCCCATTATAAAAGCACAAGACCACACCACCCAATCATTAAAACAACACAAAATCACACCACTTTTAAAGATGGTGCAGACATGCGTGATGGAAAACCAGGAAATGGTGTTGTTGCTGGAAGACCACCATATGGAAAACGAACACTTGTATGGTTTAGTGACAGGGTTCGTATGCGAGGCTGATGTGTCGCAGTTGTACAGCACTGATGAATACGAAGCTGTTATCTCATCGTTGAAGGAACAATGCTCAATTGATAACTATCAAAACCAACCTCTGCAGTACCTTGCTATGAGTTGGTTCTATATTGATAATGAGAGTTATAATGAGATGAACAAATAAAAAGTTTTCACAGATTATAATAGGACTTGAGTTATTCGTTATAGATCATAAATCATCGATTGAACTTCAAATTAATTTGAATTTATTTCAGAGCTGAAAACTAACCTCCACACCTGTCTGCTACTCGATCATTCAAACTCTAGCTTCACGCTCGTTTGCAAAAACAATCCATCACTCCTTAAAAGCCTCACAATTATTTGGGTGGATGAATGGAAAAAGGAGAGCTATTTAGATGTGAGGAAACTATGTTTTGGAATATAAAATGTAAATTGATCTTACCAGGTTTTTGCGAAAATTCTAACTAATATTATATAATTAATAATAAATATTTCTGATGAAACTTGCTTGTATTAGCATTGATGTGATTTCAAAAGCTTGTGGAGACGCTTTTGTTGGAAGGCTTAACCAATCAAGAGTCAAAAAAGAAATCAAATAAAGAGGAAAAACACGATAATGAGGAAGAGGAGGAAGATTATGAAGAAGGAGATGATATAAAAAGCAAGTGTACTAGCAAGTTCTTGAGGATGTTCTATGATATTCACACCCAGCTGCCTTCAGACACTGATGGTATTCGATTTTTAGGATTAACTTTTTGTAATATTGAAGTTTTTTTGTCTTCAAGGTCTTTTAGACACCTCACCGAGAAAATTCACGTGTCTGGTGAAAACGTTTATAAGACTGTACAAAGAGAAAAGAAGCAGTATTTTGTTCAAGAAAAACAAGTTACAAGTTTGTAGATTAAACCTTTTGTTCAGCTTCTAATTTCGTTTGTTCTAATTTATATAATACGTTTTCCCTTCTGTAATGGCAAACAAACTATAAGTTGGATACGAAGACCAAATAAGTAATGCACTATTTTGTAGTAACTTCTAAAAAACGTTCAAAATTCAACAGAAAGGTCTGGAAAAGTTGCGTAAAGCCCAAAAACATGTAGCAAGCCTGAAGAAGGAAGCAGGAGAACAACACCAACTGTTGGCAGCCAAGCAAAAAGAGGCGGATGATTCGATGACCGAAATCACCACCACTCTCTCTGTCTGTTGTGAATTTTTAGTTTGCGCTTTATTCAAGATTTTTTAAGCTTATTATAGCTGATAAATAGTTCGATTTTTATTTTTTCCAAAGAATTAATATATAAATTTTTAATCTATGTTTAGTAAATACTAAATCTGAAATAAATTATTTTAAATATAAACAACAGAGTGCTGGAAACAAAAAAGTTGAGATAGAAGATTTACAGAAAGAAGCTGGTAAAGAAAGTCAAAAGTTGGATAAAAGAAGAAGAGCTATTGAAGAAGAATTGAAGGAAATTGAGCCTATTGTGAATGAAGCAAAAAGAGCTGTTGGTAACATCAGGAATGAAACTCTTGGAGAAATAAGGTTGAATATAATTTCAATTTCAAGGTTTGATTGATTCAATTGTAATTAAAATTAATTTTCTATCGCGATTTTTCATAGAAAAGTAATAAAATACTCGAAATTAAATTTTATTTTTTATAAGAACCATATATAATTTTTACCCAAATCTTTTTTCTCATTAAGAACTACTCATCACCCGTTAATATCATACTCATAATTAAACTAAAAAACACATACAATCACGAAGAATCTATTCTAAGCATTAAAACCATCAGGGCCTTGAGAGCTCCCCCAGATACCATAAGAGACATATTGGAAGGAGTAATGATTGTTATGGGTAATCCGGACACTTCTTGGCTCGCTATGAAGAGGTGAGGCTCGGTAGGTTTGGGGAAAAAATTAAGATGAGTTTGTTGAATTGTTTGAGGGCTTATAAAAAAAGATATATTTAGTAGTTTTCAATCAAGTTTTTTATTGATTTATCAAAAAGTTTTCAGATGGTTGTTTTTATGAGTTTCAAATGTAATTTCCAATTTCCAACGTTTTTTCTCAAAATTTTTATGCTTTTTTTAAAGTTTTCTAGCAAAGCGAGGAGTGAGAGAAGAGATTCAAAATTTTGACGCAAAGAAAATCAAACCTGAAGTACGCAAGAAAATAGAAACTCTTCTTAAAAAGAACGGCCCCTCTTTTGACCCTAAGGTTTTTATGATTTTATGCAAGAGAGTAATACATCGCTAAATAACAATTAAAACTCTTTCAACTCAGAATGCCAAAAGAGCTTCTGAAGCGGCTGCTCCTCTAGCTTCGTGGGTGAATGCTAATGTGAGGTATGCTGAGATCCTCGAGAAGATACAGCCCTTGGAGAAGGAACAAAACGAACTGCAGGGGTTTGTTATTCCGTTAATTTAGTATCTTTTCAAGTTATGCGCATTTTTATTCTACTTTCATTTGAATTTTTTTTCTTATTCTAAAGTCTTTTGAATTCATTGAAACAGAAACATATCGAGTGTAGAAAACAAAATGAAAAAATTAGGGCATGGTTTGAGTAAGGTAGATGAACGTGTAAAAGAACTACAAAAAAAATTCGAAAGAATAACCAAAGAAAATGCTTCTTTGAAACTGAAACTCGACAAATCTGAGGAGATAATCAAAAGTGCTGAGTCATTGGTGGACAAGCTGACGGAAGAGTTCAACAGGTGGACTACCCAGGTAGTAGCTCTAGAAGTCAATTGTATTTGGTTATATGCCTCACATTTATAAAAGAAATAAGATCTAGACCAGATTTTAATGATTGATTCATGTTACTTGATAAAAAGTTCCAATCTACTCATGGTATCGATGTAAAATGATTATAAATCGGAAATATTTACAACTAATATCCATTCAAAAATTCAACCCTACACCAAGATCAAAGACCTGCAAAACGACATAAGTAACTTGCATCTCAAATGTTTGTTCACCGCAGCCTTTCTCACGTACGTGTCTTCGTGTGGAGAAGTTATAAGACAACAGATATGGAAGTTATGGGCAGAGATTATCTCTATTGAAAACTTCGACCCAATCAAGTATCTAGTTATTTTTAATATCAATAACCTGCATTATGAGATTTTTTTACTTTACTTCTTTAATATTTATTTGAAGTTGAACTTATAAAAGATAGTATTATTAATGTATTTTAAAACTGCTTTTTTAAAATTTTAATACTTTAAATAGTTTATTTTATAAAACAGATAAATTAATAAATTATTAAATAAATTAATCTTTTCTAAAGTCTATCGTGAAAAAATATAAATTGGATTTAATTGTATAAATATCAAATAATTTCGACAATCAATGAAGTTTGAATAACTTCAAAGGTTTCTGAGCAGCGAAAATGAGCAATTACAATGGAAATCCGAAGGACTGCCGTCAGACGATCTTTCTATACAAAATGCCGCAGTCATTCTTTCTGTAAGGGTCCATTAAAAGTCTTTAATTTTATGTCATGATCATATTCATTAGTTTGCTAAGGTATTTAATTTTTGTGTTTTTATTTTTATACTATTATAATTATATATTTATATATTGTTATAGTTTTACTTATTTCCATTCTAGTTTCCAGCTTTCACATATTTTCTAATTTTTTCTGTTTTTATCATCATTAAAATTATTCTTACGACTTGCTAATGGTAGAAATGCTTGTAGACTGGGCTGACAGTGATGTTGATCGATCCTTTCTCTCAATCCAATCGGTGGCTCAAACAACATTTCAAAGACGTTGAAATAGTCAATATGCAGGTAATAACTAACTTCATTATTTCATTTTAATATTTCCCGAGTCTTGTGTCTTCTTGCTAATTATACTATTCATGTCCCACTCTTGGTGAAAGAAAACGGTTTTGTAAACAAGATTTGATTGGTTAATATATTGGTTTCTTATATAAGAACACTAATCAACGCGACGAAGAATAACAATACCAATGAGAAATCAATATCAATGAAAACAAGCAACAACAATCAATCACAACTAGGAGGAAAGCCTACTGAAACAGGTGGAACTGGCTGTGAAGTTTGGTAAGACTCTGGTGATAGATGAGGTGGATGAAAAGTTGGACTCTTGTCTGCTTCCTCTCCTAAGAAACGATGTACAACAACAAGGTTTGATCAGTTCTTTTAATCATCTTCATCATTTTATTATCCTTATCTTTATTTTATTTTTTTTATGGCTATAAACATTCTTGAATTAGAAATCAACATTTGAGTTAGTATTTGTATATAATCAATTTGTTTCTCTTTGTTAAAGGAATTAAATGAATAATTAGAATTGCCCAACTCTTGGTGAAGGAAAACACGCTATGAAAACAATTTAATTGATTGAAAGTTGATAAACGGAATAGGATCCAGAAACATAATTCAGCTTGGAGAGAGGGCAATCGATTTCAACGAGAACTTCAAACTGATGCTGACATCTCGTTCCACTTCTCTCAACCTTCTCACCTCCACTATTTCTCTTCTCACTATCGTCAACTTCACAACCACCAAAGACGGACTCACAAACCGGGTAAGAGTTTTATATTTTTGGTCGATTTTAATTATTTTATAGCGAATGACATAGGTTTGCCTTTAGCTATTTATACATTAATAAATATTATTAAACTATTTGATCAGTAAATTGAATAATTAATGATAATTTAAAATTAAATAAAATTAAATAAATGGAATATTCTCCCAAAAGTTGTTGGGAATAACAATGATGAATGTAAAGCCAGAGATAGAATCAAGAAAAACGAAGCTGGTGGAAGAAGAGGAAGAAATGAAGAAACAGCTTGATTCCTTGGAAGATTCTCTCTTGCAGGTTTGGTCTCATATTTAAGAAATGGCTCAAAGTTCATGTATAAAGTGGTGAAAGAGTTACAATTAGAAACAACTCATATCTTAACTAATGCATATTGTATTATTTTAGCATCCAGATTTTTTACATTAAATATTCTTTTTGTACATTAATTCTGAATTTTTTCATGAATAGTGGAATTTTTAAGGATTATGTTGATATAAATAACACATTATCTTGAAGCAATTGGCAATGGCTAAAGGAGACATATTAGAAAACAAAGAATTGCTAGAGTCTTTGAACCAAACCAAAGCAAAATCTCTCAGTATATCCCAGTCTCTGAAGGAATCCATCTCTCTTCAAGAATCTCTTAACACCGTATGCTCTTGATTGTTATATTAATTGAATTCAGTGGGTTTTTATCCATGCACCTCACCCTTTGTGAATTTTTATTGATCGATTCATTTCTTAAGTGTATTTTCTAGAAGAGTTTAAGGGAAATAATCAAACATTTGAATGAATATTTTTTATTTACTTCTAAATAAGACAGTTGAAAGAGTTTTCTCAATATTCAAAAAATAATATACTAAGCAGTAAAATAATTTCTCACACCCACAAACCACCGCAGGAACGAGATGCCTACCTACCTCTAGCATGGGCAGGCAGTAGCTTGTATTTTGCTGTACAGGACCTTCACTTGGTTAACGACATGTACCACTTCCATCTCGACTCTTTCATTAAACTTTACAACCAGCTCTTTACTCGGGTTATTTTTTTTGTATGTATTTTTCTATTTAAATTTTTTTTTCGTTTGAAAGTTTTTTTAGATTTCAACGTTTCATTATGTTGACTGAACCATTTAAAGGGAGATAATAAGGTTTCCGACGAGAAGATAAATGATATGGTACGCTTATTGCAATACTACGTCTACAACTATTACTCCAGGTTTTAAAACTAAAAACACATTATTACTGATAAAAATATGCATTACCCACTTCAACACACAGATGCCTGTTCAAGAAAGATTGTCTGGTGTTTGCCACGCACCTCCTCTACTCCACCCAACCACATCTCATCAAAGAAGAAGTAAATTTGTCCTTCAGTGTGCCACAACCTTCTATTAATGCTATTTGAAACTATTGTTTCTTACTAAGATATAATTGATAACACTAATTGGTTATTAGAGATTTTATCAGATTGATTCCTATTTCTTGAAACAGGAATGGAGTTTGTTCATTGGTCTATTGACTGGAGGAAGTGGTGGTGATGTTCGAGTTCCCAGCTGGGTTGACCCTCGCCAACACTCTTCCCTTAGCCAACTTAAAGTAAATTTCATCTAATCGATTTTTATTTTAAGAAAAATTTCGATGAAAAAAGTAGTTCATTTTTGCGTCGAGCAACTCCACAAGTTAATGTCATTATAATCTTGAATTTAATTGTATCGCCCAAAAAACAGGTTTTCAACTCTGAAGTTTACGATAGTCTGCAGCTGGGCGATGATAAAGTCTGGTCAGATTTCAAAAAGAACAACGCCAAACTTCCTTCAAAAATTCAACAAAAACTCACACCGTTTCAAGCAGTTTTGGCCGTCAAGTGCCTCCAACCCGAAGCTTTGCTGACCTCTTTGAAAGATTTTGTTTGTTCCAATCTCAGTTAGTACTATTTTGTTTTAACCAAATCATAGACATCTGCATCATTTAAACGCATACCTCTAAGACTTCAGAGAACTCTCATCTCCCAACGTGAACATGGGCCAGCTTCTGAAAGACACCTCAAGCACAGAAGGAGTGCTCTTCATCGTCTCTCCAGGCACCGACCCCTCTCAAGAACTTGAACAACTTGCCAAGAATACAATTGGATTGGAAAATCTTGTACAGGTTTCAATTTTTTCACAGATTCATTCAAAGCATCTAGCTGTATCTACCTAAATAAAAATTCATCTAAAATATATATCTATTTCTATCTATCTACAGAGTAATTTGAAAAATTTAGCCTGTATTTGTTGTATGATATATCAGATCTCATTACTCAGGTGGCGATGGGACAAGGACAGAGTGAGGCAGCCATCGAGTCTCTCAAGAGCTGTGCTTCTAATGGCAGCTGGTCCAAATACTTCTAATTCACTTTTAAATTAAATAATTCATAAAATAATTTACAATTTCGAGCCTATACTCAATAAAACCATTCTTACAACAAAAAAATCTCTAAACTTCGAAATTTCTATTTCAAAACTGTCTATATGAAGTGTTTTGATGGTTATGAATAATCGCAAAGGTTGCTGCTAAAGAATCTGCATCTAGTGATAACATGGTTGCCAGTCCTTATGAAGGTAATTAGTCGTTCTTCGCTTGCTCAATTTTAATGAATTAACATAACTTCATGAAATTTTATTTTCAAAATTTCTAAAGCTTAGAGATTTTTATCCAGTTCTATCTATGGAAAGCTTTTATTCAAATCGATGCTTCAAGGAGTTCAAGTCGTTGAAAGCCCGCGACAACTTTCGTTTGTGGATGACGTCAGAGCCCCATGAAAGATTCCCCGTGGCTTTCCTCAAATCGTGCCTCAAAATCACTTTCGAGGTTGTCGTTGTTGAAGATGTTATATAAATTTTTTACAATCAGTCTACCTGTGTTTAAAGAAGCAAATATTCTCAAATCATGGCGGGTGTTATGACCAGGGCTTGAAAGCTGAAATTTCCGAGACCACAATGCAAAAACGCTAAAATTTTCAATTCATTTAATATTATTATATTCATCGCAGGCACCGGCTGGTATAAAAAAAAACCTGCTGCGGTCGTTCGCTTTTTGGGGCAATGATTTGGTGCAGAGGGGTAAAAACAGATATAGATCAAATACCCTTCTCTGTCTCGCCTGGCTCCATGCAGTCATTCAAGAAAGGAGAACATATATCCCGCAGGTTTGTGGCCTTTTAAAGGTTTTTGGGGTTTTATACACATTTTGAAATTTATCTTCAATGTGTTCCTAGCAACATTGGTGGTGAAATGATACGACTTAATTTTGAAGTTTCACAGTTTTTGAATATGTATATGCAGGGCTGGACGAAGTTCTATGAGTTCAACAACTCTGATTTGCAGTCTGGAGTACAAATAATTGAGAAACTTTTCGAACGAAATGGTTAGTTTTTATCCAAATTAAATTTCGTTTTTTGAAACTTTCATTTTAATATGAAATATTATAGTAAATGGCAAGAAAAAATAGAAATTAATAAATTATATGAAAATGACAATTTCCTTCAACGACCAAATTACAACATGGTGCAACGCAGACTCCAGTAGCATTTCTTGGGGTTTCATACATGGACTTTTTGAGTCTGCAGTGTATGGAGGTCGCATAGACAACCAGTACGACAACAGAGTGTTGGCCTCCTACTTAGCTCAGATCTTCAACTCTAATCCTTCAAAGGCTCTCGGGCCTTTGCATCTGCCTTCTACGCATGTCTACAAGGTTCGAATACGCTTCTAATGGAATGTTTTCAAAAGAAAAAACAAGTTTTACATAAAAAGTTTAAATTATGAAAGCTTTCCAAAAGTTGAATTTTCAATTGTTGTGAATAAAAAAATTTTTGAATTTTTCGAAAGCTTCGTGTTTTAATGAGCTCCGTACAACTCTTGCAACGCACGTAAAACGATGATGATGAAAAACATTATTGAGACTTATTCAAAAATAGCGTATTAGAATTTATTTAATTCAAAAATTTTCAAAAAAAAAGGCTAAAATTCTATGAATTTTTCTAAAATGAATTTTCAAACAATCTAACACCCACTGATATACCAAAGGACTACATAGACATAATAGAAGCTTTGGACGACACGGACAAGGCTGAATGGTTCGGCTTGCCAGAAAACATCGATCACGTGGCAAAGAGAGCAGCGGCAGACAAAGTGGTTGCTATGCTAAAAAAACTCAAAGTGGCCACCGCTCAGAGACTCAAGTTTGACCGCGAAATGTGGGCTAGTGCTTTGTCACCGATCTTGAGTGCTTGGAAGAAATTATACTCGGTAGATAATAAATCAGTATTTGATCTTTTAATTTTTTCAATAAAATTTTCGTTAACTTTTAATCAGTTAAATTTTCCAACATAGGACAGCAAACTCGGCAAGAAAAAGCCCAAAACTACAACGTCTGAAAACCCCATTGAGCGATTCGTTTATTTCGAGTATGAATTTGCTTTGGGCATTGTGGAGTATGTGAACAAAAGCTTGGCGTCGATTGAGAGGGTTTTATCAGGCAAGCAGATGCTGAGTGATGACGTTGTGGCTGTGGTCAATGATATCATCAGTGTGCAGGTCACTTTTTGCTCTTTTTGTATAATATTAAACATTTTTTATGTTTTTGAGAAACAATTTCTTAAATAAATTCATAAACAAAATCAAGCGTTGAAGTTTAAAACCTTTAAAAAAATTTAGTGAGTCTAAAAAATTACATTTTAGACACCATTGCCATGGGTGAGCAAATGGGACGGCCCCACACATCCTACCACTTACACTCAAAACATTGTCAAAAAAACCTCTTTCATCTCTGAGCTTGTTGACGGTGGGTGGCAGAAATGGATGAATTCTTCTGTTAAATTGTCAGATCTTTTCAACCCTGAATCTTTTTTGGCTGCACATCGTCAATTGTCAGCTAGGTATGTGATGGTTTTTATATCTCTTTGTGATTCTAAACTTGAAACAACATATGATGTTTTTTCAAGTTTTTCAAAAATTTAATAGTCAAAATATATTGTGAAAGAAATTTAAACATAAGTTTATTTTTGACAATTGAAATTATGACTATATTCATCAAGAAATTTGAATTGCGCAATGAATGCGGTAAAAATGAATTGCGACTGGGGAGGAAGAGGGAATGGTTTGAAAGTTGTTGGCTTGAAGATTGCTGCGTGTAACTTTGATGGATCTAAATTGTTGGAGAAGCAGAAAGACGACCCAGTTGTTACTGAAATATCTGCAGCTTGTATAAGTTGGTCCCAAAAGGTCAATGTCTTTTAATATATAAGTAATAATGAAAAAATGTTCAAAACTTGGGTTTAAAAAATAATAATGTTCAGTTTTATTTAATGATTTTTAAAAAATTCAAATTTATCATACTAAAATCTGTTATCTAATATTTTTACTTCATGCAGAATTCTTTTAATTCTTCAAATAATAACGGCACAAGCAAGTCAAATGTTGATGATGATGACGACGAAGATGTTGAAGAAGATGAGGATGATAGAAGCATAAAAGTTCCCCTTTATTACGACGAAAGAAGAGAAAAAATAGCTGTGGTTTTGAAGATGCCAATTCAAGGAGAAAAAAATAAATGGATTCAGTTAATGCCCGCTTTATTTGTTGAATAACAAAAACTTGAAAACACTTTTTGAAATTTTTTTGTTTTAGATGTGTATTATATAAAATAATTTTCACTTGAAAATTTCATTTTAGATTAGGTACATATTAATTTTGAATCTCGTGCATTTGTTGATATGAACTTGAATCATTTTTAATCGCTGCTTAAGTTCACTATAAACATGATTAGAAAAAATTTGTTGCTTCTTAATTGTAATATAAAAGGTTGTTTTATAATGTACTTGAATGTTAGAATTTTTTGGAAAATTTTTTGCTTGATAAAATTACTTTACATTTTTATTTTATACAGCAAATCTTTTCGGAAGCATTCATAAAACGTCAAAATGTCAATTTCTTGCCACGCCAACATGTAGCAGATTCTATAATACTAAAAAAATATATCTTATTGAAACTTCAAAAAATCTCACGCAAAGAAACATTTTGGCAAATAAATTGTCATCATACTCCAAACCTCCTTCACAAGAATCTACAACTTTCGACGACGAAAATTTTTTACCATCAGATTCAGACGAGTAAGTTGACTTGATGCAGTGTGGAAATATGTTGATAAAATTTTGATTATCATTTGCTTGTATTGGTTTTTAATTGAGAATATAATGTTTAATTGGTTTAGTAAAAGTTATCAAAAAAAAATATAATTTCAACTCAGTGAAACAAAAGAACAAGTGGCTAAAGAAAATGAAGTTTTTCTTGTAGAAAATGAGAAAGAAAATATTTTAGCAGCAGCAATGCCCTTTGTATTAGAATATGGCTGGTCTAAGGAGGCTGTGGCTAAAGGTGATGAAAAATTTCATGAAGGCTCATTTTCTCAAGTTTTACAGATTTTCTAGATTTGAAAAAATTTTATTTTATTTCAATAAAATATTTTCAAAAATTATCAGAAAATTTCAACTCATAATATTTTCTTATACAACTTGAATTCAGTTAAATCAATCATATTAAATTCATTAGTTTTTTCCACTGTTTCATTTTTCCAACATAATTTTTCAAGCTTCTCCAACTTATCAATACACTTTCAAATGCTAGGAGCTCAAAGTGTTGGTTTGTCTGTGATGAGTCACTTAATGATGCCAAATGATGGGTATGAACTTGTCAGCTACCACTACAAACAAGCCAATGGCAAGCTGGGGGAATATTTAAAAGAAAAAGCAAAAGATAAGTCAGTTGATTCTTCATTGATATAACCTAACTTTAATTTTCCTTTATTTAGCCTATAATACTTATAAAGTTTTTTATCTTATAAAATTTATATAGTTTAACTCTAAATCAATGTATCAAACCACATTGATCAGAGGCTCCACAACCTTGTTTATTGAGGATGCCATCAAATACAGGCTCTCCCTCAACATTCCCTACATGCATATATGGCCTGAGGTAACAACTATATTGGAAAGATAAGTACAAAATTTTTAAATTGATGATAAACTGCAAAACAGCATTAAAAATAACAACAGGCAATGGTTTTGATGACTCAACCTTGGAATATAGCAGACTCTCTCAAGAACATGGCCTCTCTAATGGATGACATATGGTTTTATGCTGAGGATAAATCACTCGATGTATGTGGGAGAGTGGTGTAGTTTGTTAATTGGGGTGAGGTAAAAGAAGTGGAGTTGGTTTATGTGGGTAGAAGATGGGTAGTTGGAGATATGAGTAGGAGGGCAAGGGTTGGTTGATGTGGGTAGAAAGGTTTGTAGTTGGTTGACTTGGGTGGCAAGTGGAAAGTTTTTAGGCGGGTATATACTTTGATGAGTTTATGGGAATGAATCTGGAATATTAAACTTTTATTTCATATGTTTTGTTTTTGTATACACATCACAAAATAGTAATTTTAACTCCTAATATTCTATTCATTATTCAGAATAGATACAAATATTCTATATATAACCCTGATGAACAAAGCTTGGAAAATAATAAACTGCACCACAGTACAACTACTACACCAAACGAGGCATTACCGGTGCTATTTACAAGGCTACAGAACTCCATATGGTGGGGCAAGAACCAGGTTTGTTTTTTATTCATTTTTGATAATCATTATTGTTGTTGTTTTTATTTTTATTATCCTTATAATTGTTATTGTTCCTAAAGTTGATTTTTGGCCAATCCATGCTAGCATGGAAACTGACGTAAAACAATGACAATGATGGCCAAGCTTCGTATTTTTTTATAAAAAATTTATATTGCTTTCGGAAAAAAATTTTTGAATGATTTTTTCGTAAATAGATTTTTTCAATGTGTTTGATATTTATACCGCAATAATTTCTAGAAACACGACAGTGTTCTTCATCAAGTTACTTGACATTTTAGTTATGCCAAAAGCTTCATATAGTTTTTTCACACTCCAATCTTGTTTCAGTGCATGATATTTTGAGACATCCCAAATCTAATGTATCTCCGCCAAATGAATCGTTTTGTATAACACTAAAGACGTTGAACGAGTATTAATAATAGGTAGTAAAATATTTTTAGATTTTTTATAAATACTCAAAGGATCAAGTGTAGAGGATTACGAGGAGACGTGGCAGTTTCTGAAGAAGAGGATGAGTGATGCTATGTTCTTGAAAAGTTTCCTCAACGCCGTAAGATGAGTTTTAAAGTTTTTGATAGAATTTTAATTTTTTTTGGATTTTATGTTTAGGTTCTTTGCATTGATGTTTTTATGGAAGATATTTTTGTTTGGTTAATTTATTTAGAGTTTTTTTTTGCTTTAAAATTCATTTAAATAAAAAGCAATAAATTAAGATACAGGTAATATTTCAAAATTTCTCCACAGGCCCAAAAAACTCCGGAAATAGTCACTTCCATTTATGAAATTTCTAAAAATGTTTTATCTTTGAACAATTTAAATAGAAAATATTAGGTTCAAAAATTCTCATTCTATACATTCAAGTCAAATGATTTTTTACGCTGTAGATTCTACATAATTTTCATTAAATCTAATTAAAATCATCGATATAATGTCCCAAAATAAGATATTGTTTACATTCTGTTGGTATTTTTTCGGTCAGATTCACAATCGGTCCTTATTTTTGACTTAATCTGCATATCTAATTAATTCGTCTTTCTATTGTATGCCCCCGGGAAAACATTGTCAGATGCCAGATTATGAAGTTGGTGATTCGAAATAAAGAATTGCTTGAGTGTGAGAAAAAGGTATATTAAAAAATTCAAATTCCATCAAAGTAACTAGTTTTCTCATTGGTCGTCTAACTTAGGAAGTTTATAGATGTGGAAAAGAATGGGTCATGGAATTTTGGTATCACTAATTACTACAAAATATCTAACTTGAGTTTTTTAATGAAATTTTTCCTCAAATTGGACGTTTTTTTAAACTATTTTTACTGAAAGAAAATAACTATCAAAATGAGGTGTTTATAAACAGTAAGACGATAGTCACAAACATTTTAATTGTGTCAGTTTAATACAAATTTAATAACCAATCACTGTGTGTCGAATTAAAAATTGAGAATTTGCTTCATATGTCGAGGAATTCACCAAATCATTTTTTAAAACATTGAAATTGACTTGAAGGGTTCTTAAGTTCAAGTATGTATGACTTCAAACAGAATACCTCTGTATTAGTTGATATTGAAAAAAAATTCTATAACTGAATAATAATTTGATGCAAAAAAAATGTATAATTATAAAGCTCAAACTAGATTTAGTCAAAACCAGAAAGATTTACGGAAAAAAATCCAGTCACGTCCGATGGAAATTTTATCTGTACTACTATAAACATATGTAAAAGTGTATTTATGCAAAAATAATTGGCTTTTTGAAAATATAATTTGATTGGAAACATTGTAATGCCAATTATAAAAAAATAATTTCTAGGTAACTAAAGCTCGTTTTGCGCTTGTAAGCTATTTAACGCAAGAAAAAAGAGAAAGGATTTTCAGAAATTATATACTTATCAGAGCAATCAATAATGTTTTCCACTAAAAATTGTTTCTTTTTCGCAAAAAAATTTTCCGGTTTGTCGATAATCATAAATTAGTTTATAATGTACAATAAAACCAATAATGGCCTCAATAAAACTCTACAAAATGGTTTCTTCATAATTTAAGCAATAAAATCAGAGATACACATACAGTGATCACCAGACACACAGGGCATCAAAGAAATTTTAATTAAGTTTTTGAAAGAGTTTGATATAAAGATCTATGTGAATTAATCACAATTGAAAAAAGATCCTATCTTGAAGTCGAGCCATTTATAAAAATATATCTTTGCAGAGAAGTTTTCTGCAGTTTATACATGTCTAAAAGGAAACTTATATAAAGATATAAAACATCTTTTTGTAAAAATATTCGAAGTTAAAAATTTGGTCAGACATTACACAGTTTCACGAAAAATCTTTTATAAACTCATTGTAGAAAAAACCTTCTATAACTTATCGGGTCATTAGTTCAAATCTACAGAATTTTATTTGGTAATATTTCAGAATAAACTTTTTTTCAAACAAAAAAGTATTTTTTAAATACAAAAACTGTAAAAACAGCTTTAAGGAAAATTAACCTATACAAAAAATAAATTTATTTGCTGAATGCAACATTGCAAAGCTAGATCAAGTTATATACACAAGAAAATATGCCACAGAATCACACAATTCTGCAACAATTTTTATTATCTTCATCTTTCTGTTGAGAATTTTTTAAAGGTGAATTTTTTACAAATTTAGAAAACTCCCCCGTGGAACTTTCACATTTTCGATACCTCACGGAGCTCTTGTCGTTGGTGTTGCTGAGGTACTGGGAACTTGTGGTCTTTTCTGTCTCGTCGCCATCTTCAGTGAACTTTTTTGAAGAATTTCGAGCAGTAATCGTTTTGAGTTTAAATTTTGAACCCGGTTTTGCTTTCATTTTCTGGAAATATTAGTGATAAAAAGAAAAAAGTGATAATAGATTAAAAACATGAATGTTAAATCATAAAATGTTTTTTTACGTGTTTTGGGAGCCTTGAGAAGTTTAACACGTTTTAGTGCATTCAGAAAACTACGCAAGCTGCAGATTTAGAGTTTTTTTGAAAAATTTATAAATTAATCCTTTTACACAAATGGTGGATACATTTTCAAGTGGTTATATTAATGCATTTTGAGTAAAACTTTGCTGGTTAAGCTCAATAAAGCTTATCTCGTCGCAGCGAGCACAGTTGGCCAATTTTGAAAAATGTTTTATGGTTTGAAAAGTTATTTTGAATATAAACTTTATTGAATTTTTCGTCTCTATACGTGAGTTTTATTGCACCTAAATTGAACCGTTTTGTTGGTATTTTTCATGGTTTGCTCGGTGCATTTGCTGATTTATGTGGAAATGATATAAGTTCTAAGATTAAAGCATTAAATCAAATAAATTCTCATAAATGGTTTTGTTCAATTAGATTTTAGTTTTTTTCCTCAAAAGTTCAAACTAAACTAAAACCTTTTGGTTGTATTTTTGGAGAAAATTATAAAAAAAATTACTTTATCAATTCTACCTCTGATTTGAAAATTAAGAAAAACTCAAGGACAAAATTCATGCTCAAAATAAGACAATTTCCGTCAAATAAATTAGACGATAAATATTAAGATCATTTTGTCATTTTTCGGAAATAACTAACTTCGCCTTTTATAGCGCCATCTATCTTCTTTTCCATCTTCATTCTCATCGCCTCTTCTTTGGCTTCTTTCAGTGCCATGCTTTTCTTTTGGGACGTGCTAGATCGTCTTACCGATGCGCTGTGAATATTTTCGAAGCAAATTACCGAGAATAATTATTAAAAAGTAGTTTTTATGATATTATTTATAATATAATGTCAAAATATAAATAAATGAATTATTATACTTTTTGGTTTTACTTTATATAGAGTAAAAATTCACTTTTAGTTGACCCCATCATTATATATCATAATGCTTTTTTTACACTTTCAAGATTTTTGTGCGTTTTTTAAATCCTTTTTTTACATTTGCGAGGGTTTTTGATAAATACCCATAACTGAAATAACCTAATGTAACAAATATGAGATTGGGTGCTGTGATCCATGAATATTTTGAATAGTTTCGAGAAATAAAATAATTATTGCGATATAATGTACTTGATTGATGGTATGATGCATAGGGCACCAGCTTTGACACATTGCTGAAGAAAAAACCAGGCAAAATTTCATGAATTTTCATTAAATTCTTGACTCCGACTTTAGTTTGAGTTATTTTAGTCCAGACTTTTCAGTTTTGTTCAATCATAAATTTCAATTTGGTTTTGTTTATTACCGAGTTTAAAAAAACTTCAAATGAAAAAGCAAAATAGAAATTCTAAAAGTTAGTTTGAAAATGGAAAGTGTTTGAGATAGAAGAAAATGAAGATTAAGAGTGGATAAAAATGTAAAGAATTCTCCTAAATGAAAGGAGTCCGATGACCCCTCTACACTGTGAGAATAAAAAAGAGATAAAACATTGAAGTCTCAGTTCAGTTTGTTGCTTAAAACTCGCAGTTTGATTGATCAAATTTGATAACTATCTGCTTGCACACAGTTTCTTGCTCTCCACTCATTCCTCCGCAAGGAAAGATCGCAGTAATCTCTGGTGCGTTCTAACACTCTCATTGTTTGTCTGTGTCTCTCCTCTGATTGCTAAACTGTTTTTTGAAAAAATTTAACAATCTATTTTGGCTTCCACCACATACTAAGTGAACGTGAACGCTGGTTGACTTATATTTTTTATGCTCAGTCGTGGTCGTATATTTGTGTTTTGAATTCTATCTTTAAACGTGGAATCAATATTTCCGTTTATTATTATTATTGTTTTCATATCTTATCATTATTATTAAGTTGTTTTTTATTATTTATATGTCTTATCTTTGTTATCAAGTTAAAGATCATTTAAGTTTCAGACATAGACCGTATCATGCATTCTCAAACATACTTTTTAGTCCAAGCTATAATGAATGAATGACTTGCAAATGCTTTTCTTGATGAAAAGCTTAACTATTCTCCAAATAATTAAACTTTTTTTTCAAATGCCCGATTCTAAATTAATTTTCTCATTTGTTTTATGCTTTAAATAAATCCTGCAGCTTTTACATTATTTTTTACCTTAGCTCGCCGTATAAATAAGCTTTATGAAAAATGAATACAAACCAACAATTTAAATTCAAAGTTTAGATTAACATAATTTGAGTTCTTCAACAGAGTAGTGTGTTGTTAAAAGCAATACAAAACATTTAATGTAATCATTTGTTTTATTTATAATTTTATTCTTCTGCTTATTATCACTATAAAATATGACTCAAACATTTTTCTCAGCTTCTAGCATTTCTCACACTTTTGAATTTTTTTGAAGATAATTTTATTTTTTCCAGTTTAAAGTTTTGTCTTTTAAAATTTTTTTGCAGTTTCTCAATAATGTATGTTTTCTTTTTTAAAATTCAGTTATTTTGGAGTCTCTCATAATTATAACGTTTCTTTCCAACTCACTGCTCCTATTTACAACTAAATTTAAACAATTTACTTTGTCTAAATATATATTTCCATTTTAACTACTGTTTTAGTGGGAATGAATCAGTGTTTACAGCATCAATATATACATATGTATGTCCAATGATAACGAAAATAACGTAAGTAACCCACAGCAACAACTATAATTAAACAACGACAAGAACGTTTTTTGAATCTCCCTTTACGATGTTTCAAGACGAAGGCTTGTATAAATCACATTGAAAAAAAACGGAGCTTCGCAAAAAATATAATTTTGAGAAAAATATTAAGTTGATGAAAATGAACATTTCTCAAAAATAAAATGTGTTTGAAAAATAATTTCCAAAAAACATAACAACCAACAGTAAAACAACTAAATACACCAAAAACACGAATTTGCTTAAAGTAACACAAAGAATTTTTAAGCCAAATAGTTAAACAAAAAAAAAACAATAAGCACTAAAGAATCGCAGCACCTCCGAGTGTTGGTGATACTACCCCTCCGTCCCTGTGCAGCTCGCGTGGGTGGCCGGGAACTTGCCTTTGATGAGCTCTTCAATTTTTTATCCTGTGGTGGTTGTTCGTTTTCGATTGGTTTCATTATTGAAGAAAAGCTTTTGAGAATAAAGTGTTTTGGCGGGTATTTTGAAGGCTGAGTGATAGTCTTAAGGTCTTTTTATTAAGGTTTTATGGCTGCAGTAACTTTGAAAGTGTTTTTATAAATATTTTAAATAAAAAGAGCTTTCGAAATATTAATGAGAATATTTTGAAACTATGTGATAATTTTAAAGTTGATTAAATATTATGTTTTTTTTACTTTTAGTTTTTTAAAGATTTTCAATTTTGGCTCAAATTTGCCTGACAGCCAGCTTTTGCTTGTTAATTTGATCATTTTTAGTTTGTATTTTTGTCGTTTGTGGTTTTTAGAAGTACCACTTATTATTATTTGTGGTTGTTAGATACAAAACTTTTATTTTTTTGCGTTTGTTAGATATATCATATTTATTGTTCTGGTTGTTAGGCGAACCGTATTGAGTAGATTTTATAGCTGAAATTATTTGTATTTTTAGCGTGTAGTAATGTAAAAGAAAGCTTCGATTTTGCTCAGAAAAAACTTTGATTTGAATTATTTTTGTGTGAGGGTATTGCTTTAAAATTGATTTAACTGCATATAATGTGAATGTAAAATTAGTTTTCTTTATTTAAAAAATCCAACAGTATTGTTGATTACTGTTTTGAAGATCTTACTAACAGTAAATATAATTCTAAACGCATTTGAAAAAAAAACATTTTGGTTTGAAATCGAACTTAACACAAACTCAAAAGCTTCGCATCTTAAATGAATTTTATATGGTTCATGGTGTTTTTTTTAAATTGAAGTTTCAGTTTAAAAATTAAACTTATGAAAAGCACCCAAGAGAATTTTTTGAAGTTATTTCAACAACTAATTAAGAAAACATTGACACATGATGTTTTTGAAGAATTATGAAGACTATAACTTTTGTATGGGATCAACAAATCAAATGAGTTGAATCAAAGTTTCTTCCAATTTAATCTTTTCAATTTTAATTATTACTGCGAAATAATATATGAATATAATAATATAAGAATGATTTTTTAAAAATTTCATTTGATAAGATTTTCTTCAGCAATAAAACCAACACAAAACCGCTCCTAAAACTCAAATTAACTGGCACAAATATATATCCCCAAGCTAAAACTTTCAAACTGATAATCTTGAAAAACCGAGAAAAATTTAGCTCTTTTACAACCGTCTAAAATTAATTGGCATATAATCAACAACAAAAACCTTAAGCAAACGGTCCTTTTGCAATTGTAGTATCCTCTGTTTGAGTTCCATATCCTCACAAATGTCTGGAAAAAATTTTTGTTCATAAAAATAAAATCTTATGCTTTGTTCCATTTAAATTTTATGATTATTTAAAAAACACGTTTCAAATGTTGATAGTTTTTTAAAATTACACGCTTTGAAAATATTAGGAAGTGAAAAGACCAATAATTTTTAAAAATAATTTATAATCAGTTATTTAAAAATTTATGGCCAAATAGTAATGACACAATTTTGGTTAATTGCATTATTTCCATTATCTATATTAAAATGCTGTCTTTACAAATTTTCATGCTGAATTTCATACATAATCTCCAATAATAAAATTATTTTCCAATGCATATTTTATGAAGTTTTTGATAATTCCATGTTTTTTAGAATATTTTTTAATCTATTTTTGAAATAATTTTCATAATAATAAGTGAAAAAATCTTTGCGAACCACTCAGAAAAAGCATATTTTATTTGAACAATTCATTCTAACGTCAAATTAAAATTTAATTCGCAATCAACTTCCAAATGTTTCTCTGACGCACCGAACACCACCAGTATATGCTCGTACAACTCCGTACATCAACGTACGCTCTGTTTTCTCAAAATTACTAAATACTATAACAGGTGAAAAAATGCATTGTGGAAAATCAATTGTATCTGCTTTTGATTGATGTGCCATGGCTCCAAAATGTAACAGACGACGTTTGAGTGGAGAGCTGTAAATGTGCATGAAAAGCGCATGACCTTTTCGAATGCTGCACAAAAAAATACCATAAGTCGAAATTGATATGGGGAATGAGAATAGAGGTTTTGCTATATGTAGATGATGCATGATCAGGTGGCATGCGATCTGAAATGGAACTCTGTGTACAACGGGCGTGCCTATATGGGTTATTTTTAAATAATAAATATAAACCCAAAAATCACCTAAAGGAGTTTCGTTGTTTTTGGTTCTGGCTTCAAGATCTGCTCCGTGTTCAACCAACAACTCTAGCATTTGAGGCTGTCAATATTACATGTCTTTGAAAGACGCATAAAAATCCGCTATTAGAATTCAAGGACAACTATGTACAAGCACTTGTATTCATTATTAATTCCAACATTCACAACAGTCATTATACTGATGATAACTTTTCCATTTTTTCACGGCATTCATAATTTATAGGAGGTTAACGCTATTTTTATCTTCTATGATATCTCAAATCACCCGTTCCTTTACCCATTCAGCTACTAAAACCTTTTATAAATCAAAAAGTTTTGTTTTTGAAAATTTTTAAATCTTTTGAAACATTTTCAATGTTTTTTTTGTATTTTGAATGAATCAATTGAGATTTGAGTTGTTTTTCAATGTGGTTTAATGTTTTGAGGGCAATATGTTGTTGTCATCCCTTTGTTTAGCCATCAGACACGTTTCAAAAATATTCTTTTTATCACAAAAGGATTTTTCAGCGTAAACTTTTTCATTGAGAAAAATTGATCAAAATAATTCAAATATTCTTTATAAAACATTGTAAAAAATAAATTTTAAATAAAACTCACGAAATTTTTTATTCGAGCAATTCCATACGCATGACACTAAATACCACATTAACAACAATACTGCAGCTCATAATGGCGCCGTAATGCCTCTACAAACGCCCACAAACCTGGTCCCAACAGGCTGCGCAGTGGATCGGCTGCCAAAAATCGTCATCAGTGCTGTCGACTTCGCATCCCTTTTCCAGCAGAAACATGGCCACTTCTATGTACCCATTAGCCGCGGCTACATGCAGCTGTTGAAAGTTTTATACGAGTGGTTATGATGCTATAGGGAGAGATTTTAATGTATTGGTGAAGATTATAATGTATTGGGATGGAGGAGATTGTAATGTGTGGAGGAGAATTTATGACGTATGGGTTTATTTTAAGAATTTTGAAGAATTACGTGACAAAACGAGAAAACCCAAAAATGCGGATTCTTAAAAAGGTTGAAAAATAAATAGTAAACAGTATATTTTACTAGGAGGCTTCAGGACTGAAAAATTTCTGTGAAATGTGACAATTTCAATTACTGAATAGTCATGAAACACAAAATATATACAAATGCATGATATTTTCGAGGGTTATTGCATGGACATTAATCGATTTTTCCGACCGAAAGCCTAAAGCAATAAAATTCGAAGTTTATAATTTATTGTAACAATGTGTTTTGCAATAAAGAAATGGACCGATCTCAAGGCCATGCATCGGTCATTTCTTTTGGAACCTTTGTTCTCTAAAATTTCCAATGAGTTTCAGTTTAATTACAAGAAACTTTTGAAAATTTTGCTTGAAATCTTTTCGAATAAAAACTTTTTCATTTTTTGTCATGCTCATCTGTTTTTGTTTTAATTTTTGCTTGATTTAACACATCGAGTACATATTTTTGAAACAATTCGTATCTGCGGAAGTTGCGCCTGTATACAATGAAATGTCTGCATGAAACTGTTTCTATTGATATGAGATCATATTAGTTCAATTTTTTGTATTAATTTCTTTGTTGTCTGTTGCTGGTAGAGCTCGGCTAATAAGAGACAGGGATTTTAAATTAAATTATCAGTTAGTTTCTATTACATTCAGTTATTGCTTTAAATTAATTCAAAATTTCAGATTGAAAAACTTAACCTAAATTTCTAGAACATCGACACTAGAGGTTTTAAACTCAATCGGTTAAGGATTCGAACTTTGATAGAAAAACCACTCAATCACTAAATCACTCAAAACAATAGTCAAAAATTATCAACAAAGATCAAGCAACTCACGTAAGTTTCGTTTTTCGGTCCTATCCAGTCAAAATGTGGGTTGTCTTCATAGGCTTCTTTGAGGTCCGAAAGAAAATTTTGCTCTTTCAAATTCCGTCTTTCGTTCACAGCTTCTTGTGTTATTCCTTGGGTGGTTTTTATTTTTTATAATTTTTTTTAAATTTTTTTTTTTTTTTTCTTCTTCGTTTTTTATTATTGTTGTTATTTTTGTGAAAGTTTATTGTTTTTTTGTTTTTCAAGTATTTACATAAAAATCTTTTTTTTTGAAAGATTTTTAAAAGCTTTGTTTCCATTCAATTTTAAATGACTTTTTTTCCAAAGAAATATCAACAGTGATTAAAATTTGAAAAATGTCTTCCATTCGTAAAAGATAACTGAACGTCAAGACAAAACTTCTTAGTTGACAAGGTAGTCTCAACTTCAAAAAGAATTGTATCTTAAATATGAAAATTTAATGAAATAAAAGTAAAAACTATTAGAATAATGATATAAGCAACATTTTCAAAAATCTATGTTAAGATAGACTGAAATTAAATCTTCATATTTTTAATTAAAATCAGTTGTATAACCTTTTGGAATGAATTTTTTCAAATAAAAAAACACTTCCAAGTTTGAATAACACATACAACACTGCAAATAAATATCACTTTCTTTAATTATTTATCAACTTATTCAAATAAAAAGAATTTTTTGAAAAGTTTCTATAAACAAACTTAATAACTAAAAATACAAATGACTATAGATAAAGTTAAAACTGAAGAATGTATCACAGTGATTAGTCTTCTAGTTATAATATAGTTATTATTCAACCAATCAATCAAATTCTTTTCATAGCCGATTTCCTTCACCTAGGTTGGACTGAGGTTACTTTAAATAAACCAAATTTGTTAGTCGGCTTCAAATACACTTGCTCTTGCAAGAAGTTATATGACTGTGTGTAAGAAATAAACAAAAGTAATCATTTGAAGTTTATTTTCGACGTTTTTCGTAAATTTTAGTTTCGTGCTAGGGTGCTTTGAACCTTCATTAGATGACACTTGGGTAAGTCATAATCTTCATTTTCTCAATCATTATTAGACAAATAATGAAGTCTATTTATTTTTCTACTATATCACGCACTTTACAAAACCAAAGATATTTTGTTTTTTATTTATACTTTTTTCATTACTACACCAACTGAAACTCTGATGATTACATGAAAGGCCTTTTTGAGACATTCTCTTTTCTATAAAGTGATTAACATTTAAAAAAATTAAACATAAATAATAAAAAAGTAAAGCACTTCTTATAATATTGATTTTCCTGTGCTCATAATTATTAAAGCAATTAAAAACCTAAAAACGATATTCAAAAACACCTTTTTCGGACATTTTTTTTTCTATGAAGTCAAGAGTGTCTTGGTCTTGGCAGATATCATAAGGCATGTTACCATCCGCATTCACTTCAAGCAGATCTGCTCCTCTGTTATGGTGTCATCATTGCTATCATTCTTTTCTTTCATATCATGGGATCACATTGTTAAAATCACCAAAGATATTCAAATTTATTGCTTTTGTTAACTGAACAACACAAAGCTTAAAGTGGGGCTCACATTATAAAGTGAAGTATACATACATACAATGAAATTTAAAAATTTTTGGTTCCAGTCGTTTATATTATAAGCTGACTCAGTTATCACAAGCACTCTCTGTTGTACCAACTAAACGCCTCTGAAGCGTTTTTCTGGCATCATCTCAGTTGAAGGATGAGGTATTAAAAGATTATAAATTGTATATGTTAAGAAAGTTTAATTGTGTATGTAAGCTTGGTTTTTGTAATCTTCAAAATGAGGCAGCTTTCAAGTAAATTTATCGTTTCCTAAAAAAGCTAGAATTTTTGGTAAATTTATCTTCATCATGTATATTTAATACTTCACTGTTGTGTTTTTATTTTATTTCATTTTATTAAATAGTTTTGGATTATAGATCGGAGTTTTATCGCATATGAGTTCCTTATTGTTTCCATCTATTTTAATTGTGAAGATTTTGAAAGAATTTTTTATGCTTTTGATTGAAAGTTTTTATTTATTGTTAGAAGTTGAAATTTCAACCTGAAAACCAGGTAACAGTTGAATCCTTGCTTTCAAATTTGTATCAAATCAAATTTAGTGAATTTCAAGCATTTAAAAATTTTGAGCCTTTATGTCGACATTTTCTTCGTTAAGTCTATAATTTTCTCATGATTTTTTCATCAAACTGCGAAAATTTAATGAGCAACACGCTTTTTGAAAAAAAATTGCATGCGTCAGTTTAATTGCTACATAAATCATTTTGAAATTTATGCAGCTTTCGAACTGGTGGACAAGTCACATTGAATATCGACACAAAACGGAATATCTTTGAAAACATTGTTATGAGATTATTTAAACACAAGCAAAAACACATACAAATGTTGATCACACACATCAAAATTCTACACATGTAAAAGTTTTTTAGATATACAAACATAGA
Source organism: Pterobdella sp. o SKG-2022 (assembly GCA_964035795.1). NCBI lineage: Eukaryota > Metazoa > Annelida > Clitellata > Hirudinida > Piscicolidae > Pterobdella > Pterobdella occidentalis. The sequence continues at coordinate 2,579,451 of OZ038326.1, read as the reverse complement.
AAAGTACAAACAAACAAAGATTGTAAACACGAAGATATATCATTTAAAAAATAGACAAAACACGCAAAAACATAACCACAAAAACAAAATCACACAAACAACACACAGACACACAAACAAACCCACACCTATCAATGAGGATGCCACACAGATCGACTCGACCACATGTGGCGGCAGTGTGCAAAGGGGTCCATGACTCATTATCCTTAACGTCTGGGTTTGCTCCCCTGTCTAACAAAGCCACTAAGAGATCTTTGAAGTTTTCTATGCAACACTGTTGGTGAAGGTTGTTTTAATGATGATGGGGGTGGAAGAATAAGTGGTAGGTAGTAGTTAAATAGGAAGATGGTGATGGTGGGGTGCTGATGATGGTTGGATGGGGGTGGTGTTGATGGTGGTGGTGGGATGGGAATGGTGGTGGTTGTTAATATTATTTAGAATGACCAATTTTAAGTGAAAAATTTTGGAAAGGCTAGAATAAAGCGGTGATCAGTTTCAAGTGCCCAGGCAATTACCGTCAAAAAGTGCCTTAATGCTTTTGTGAAATGAACTTATTAAAATGTTAGAATTGTTAGTCGACCTTTTGGACATTTTTTGATGTGAAGTAGTTGCATTGAAGGTTTTTGAGATAGAAAGTTCAAGTTTTTGTGAGCTGTTTTGCTGAGTTTATTTATTTTCGCTCTAAAAAAACTTTTTGAAATTCATTCAAATAATGTCTTCTGTGGTGATCATACTCTGAGTGTTTCCACTGCACCTACAAATCTTTGTTGGAAAAGTTTTGCTTTTTTTGCGCTTTTTAAATTATGAAAACAAAAATTCATGAATTTATTTTCATTTTTAAATTACTCGATAATTCTAAATCACTGAAAAATGTGCTTAAATTCTGTTGCTGTAATTGGAAGATCTGAGTTTGTATTGTGCTTCAAAACAACAGTTTACTGTTTTTCTGGCGTATTTTAGTCAATTTTATAGAAATATTTTAGTAACTTCGATTTTATTTTTGTTTTAAAACTTTGGAATTCCGAATATATATTATTGCTTGCACTAAAAGTTGTTTCAATTTGGAGATAAAAGTAATAAAAATTTAAATTCACATTTAAAAATTATATCAAAGTTTTCTAATTTTGACTACTAAATAATAACCTGACATAAAATCTCATTTCGACTCTTTAAAAAACACAGAAAAAAATTTTCAGTTTTGATATTTAAATTAACTTTACTGTTTTGAAAAGTTTACTTATTAAACCCAAGCCTCATTATATATATGAAGCCATTTATAAACTCAAAATTAAGACAATCTTATTGTTAAAATTATTTTTTCAGAACTATAAAAATGACATAAGGTAGAAATAAGTAAGAAAAATTTCAAGAGATTATGCGGAGAAAGCTTGATGCGAGCATTGATCCTATACGTAAATAATTAAATCAATGGGGAAGCCAGATTTGATCCATATTTATTTTTTTAACATTATTTCCACACAGAACTTCACTTTGCTTGGCAACTGATAAACTACATTTTATCGATACATGTTATGAAGCCTCAAAGTGATTAACGTTTTTTGAGTCGGCTCGGCTTACGCACAAGTTCAAATCACTCTTGCCAGACAAAAACAATATAAATTACCAAAACACATGATTCTGTAGTTTACGGAAAACAAAAAATACCTGATAAAAATGCACAAAGCCAAATTTTGGGTTTCGGCAGCGCAATAGGCATGTTACACAGAGCGTTTCTCTTTGTGGAATAAAACTCATGAAACTTTTGTACCATAATGTATTTTCACCTTCTAGTTATTCACCATGATTTTTTTACTTGACTTTTTCAATGTTACTCTGATTTGTTCTCAATTTTTCGTGATTTTCTTTCATTACTTTCATTATGAAAATTATTTCAAAGACTTTGTTTGAATTAATTTTTTGTTTTCAAATAATGCAATTTTTCATTTTTCTTCACCATGCTAGTTTTTGGAACAAGTCATAATGCTGAATTTATTATAGTCACAAAGCTTTTGCTCCAATAAAAATGTCGAATGTAATCTCTTGCTTGTTACTTCCAGCTACAATTTAGATTAAAGTTTCTATAAAAAAATTTAATTCATGTATCGATTTACATAAAACTAAAAAATCAGAAAAAAATAAAGTTTTTATAGCCATGGGTTTCAAGTCTTTGTCATCAAAAAACTTTCTAGTTTAAGGCTGACGAATCATTTTACACAAGATGTAGAAGAAAAAACTTTCGAACGATTTCTTAAAGATACTTATTTGAATAGATGGAAAATATACAAACGAAACAAGGGTAGAGTATGATTTTTCTTAAATTTCAGAAATAATGAATTCTCAATACCTCAATTTGGAGCGGTGATGGCCAATTTACATACTAAATTGTGGGAGTATACTTACATAATACAGAGGTATGTGAGCTCTGCTTTTAAGCATTATACTACTTATCTTTTCTAAAAATCGTATGTTTTTTAGCTTCAAATCCGTACAATTCAATGAAAAGAGAATGTATTTTTTTATGTTTTCGAATAATTTTTGCTTTTTTGTGTTCGTTGGTAACAGAGAAATGATGATAAAAAAATTTTGCTTAATATTTTCTAAAAAGTTTTTTAATGGTCAAAAAAAAACAAAAAATAAAAATTTTTCACTTAAACCTTACTCGTATAATAATTTAATATATTTGAATATTAATTAAATAAAAGCAATTCAAAAGAACTTGATAAATTTTTTCAACAAAGACAAATAAATTATTCACAACATCACAATTCTCATCATTTTTTTATTATTTTTTATAATGAAGAAAAAACATAAAAATTATATACTTGACTTTTAATTGTTTTATATATTAAATAAATACAAAATTTGCTTCATTGTTACTTTAAATTCTCAAAGCAATAAGAAAAATTACAAAAGTATCAAATCTATCAAAAAATTATTATAATTCAAAAATAATAATTCTCAGACTTTATGAACATTTTTGGGAAAATAGAAAAGGGTCAATCAATAAAGAAAAATCATTTTTTTTCCATGTACACTCAACCCTACTACAAATGACACCTATATTATTATATACACAAACAGTAAAAATAACTAAAAATAGTCATGAAGTGATTAGCTCTCGTAAAAAATCTATTATTCACAGTGAATCTTCAAGCATTGAGCAAGAAATGCTTGAAAAATAAATAAAAATTATAATCAAAAGTTTCATCTCAAGCAGATATTAAATATTTAAGCCATACAAAACCTAATATACATAGAATGTTGCGTTGTCAACAAGGTAGTAGAACGATCAATACAGCTATGGCATGTATGGAATACACTCTTGCTTATATATGTGTGGTTCGTCTTATATTTATTCTCCATCTTCGTCGTGGTTTACTTTGCAAACAACAATTGTTAAAGTGATTTTATCATAATTATATTGAAGGCTTAGATGTGATTTTTGTTTATGTGGAGGTTTTGGCTTTTTTGGTGTTCTGGGAATTAGATGATTATATATTTGAAGGATTGTTATCAGATGTGTAGGGTGTGTTTTTGGGTGGAGTTTTGATTTGATTATTTAAATTCTGGAAAAATATTTTTTTCTCATTCAAATGTGCTCAGACTATTCTATGCAATCTTGGCTTGAAGTTACATGAAGGTTTTTTTAAACCAGATACGGGGATTTGAAAATGATTTTAAACAATTTTTTTATTCGAAGTGCGTTATCGTGGCTAAAAACAGCGTTTTCCATTCTAAATTTCTATTATTGATTCAATAACTCAGAAAAATTTGTCTACTTAAAAGTTTTGCAAAAAATCGAATTTTTTGATGAATATATTTTTACATATATCTCATTCAAACAATTTCAACTTTAAAATTTCATGATGAAATTAGTTTCGGATGAAAGTTTAGTTATTAATTCAAATAACAACTGGAATAATAGAATTAAAAGTAATAATAATAATAATAATAATAATAATAATAATAATAATAATAATAATTTAAAAATTTCATCATATTGATGTTCTCCAACCCAGGAAGTTTCAAGATAACTATGATGACTTTACTAATTTAATTCAATTGAAAAAGAAATCTAGAGATTTTTATCTGTCATGTAACAACCAAGCTTTTTGATATGCTTGAAATGTCATGGTCAGATTTAAAAAAGCTAATTTAATCATGAATTTTTGTAAAAACTTAAATTAAATAAATACATAATCCAATCAAATTTTACAACCACAACCATGTATTCAAGACACCTTTAACGATCCTACCACCATCAAAACCCATGCATCCCCATCATTTAAGATCTTCTTCCCCAACTTCACCTGATGCAGAACAGATAAGCCGTCATCATTCCTCAAATCTGGACTCACTTCTGCGTCTAGCAGTCGAGTTACTGAGGGTGGTTTGATGGTAAGTAAAATTAATATAATATTATTTTTATTTTTTTTCTAATTTTATACGTTTATAGATTTATTTATAATAGAGAAATTAAGGTGATAATAATGCCAATAGAAATATAAAAAAAGACAATGGCGAGACGGCATTAAAAGCGTGATGAAAAAAATAATCAAAATAATATCATAATAGTTATTATTTTTATTATTCTTTCATTGATACTAAAGTACTTGGTAATGCAAATTTTATTTACCAAATGCTCGGTGCTAGCAATATATCTTTGTCTCATAAATAAAAGGGTGATAACAAACACTCCCACAGCGTCTAGAATTAAAAATGTTTCAGATATAGTTTTAACAAACAGCTCCGATATTAAGAAGTGTTCTTTTTCAGCCTCATAAATGACGTATGAAGAACATTTTTTTTTGACTTTTAATTTGAATGAGTGTTTGAATTAATTAATCTGTTTTATTTACTCAGGCATTTTCTTTTTTTTGTTACTTTTTTTTCATTAATTGAAATGAATACTGTACCTAACTTATGGAATAATTTCCATGCAATGTAAGCTAGTGGTGAGCAAATTTAGTTGCTTGATGATTCTTCGTGTATGGTAAAGGTTTTTTGAATTCAACATCCAACTCAAATGTTTTAGCGAGATTAAATGTTTTTTAAATTAAAAATATGCCTAAGACAGTTTCAATTCTTAATCTAAATAGTTTTGGGTTATTTCTTTAATTTGTAACTAATCAATAAATGGAAAGAATGAAAATTCTAAATAAATGCTTCAATTATAACGAGTTGAAACATATAAAGGAAGAACCGGATTTTATTTTATGAGTCAAATCACCTAAAATGGCTTTTAGGTACAAGTTTTATATTATTTTCAATATTTTTATAAAATAATTGTTGAAATGTTAAAATAAATTAAGTTTTTAAAAATTTATCATTAGACGTTTTACTGATGACTTTTATGCAATTAAATTTGCACCTTAAGCAATATTTAACGAAGGCTTCAAAAATTTTTTTGGAACAACCTTGATGTTGGATGAAGTTGCCATGAAAAATTCATAGCGTCGTTAAGTCTTATTCCAAAATTCATTCAAATATGTATGACTAAACTAATTCAAAATTCTGGAAAAAAACTAAATTGTTTTTTGAAATAAACTTGAAAAATGATTTATTTTAAAAACAAATGTTGTGCAGTTTTTGAACGTTTCAAGTGACCAATCACAGAGAGACAAATGCCGTCAAAACAATATCAACAAAGATTTTGTATCCTTACCTTCCGTAATGTCGTTTCGACTGCCAGCTTCTAGTAAAATAACGTTTGGAATAAATGAAATTTTTTTTTCTTTTTTCTTTTTTTTCTTTTTTTTCTTTTTTTCGTCTTCGTCGCACGATGTGGTGAACTTTCCAAAAGTCATATTTTGAGAAAAAAGATCGATTTTTGGGTTTTCGTCTTCTTCTTCTTGTTGTTGCCGCTCTTTCAACTCTAAATCTCGTTGCTTTTGTTCAAGTTGCAGATACTTTCTTAGTTGTTGAGATCTTCTTTTCTTCGCTAACCTCATTCTCTCCGCAGTGCCCATTCTCTCCAAGAGAGGCAACTCATTCACCAACTCAGCGTGTGTCGCCATTTTTGTTACTTACCCACAAAACTTCAATTTAATACTCAGAGATTTTTGACATATTTGTGGAAATTAAATTTTCAAAAATAGTTTTAAGATTAATGATTATTTGTCATGTATATCGAGTAGAATTGATGGTTTTTGAGCTTGCTATGCAATTTGAGGGAACGCCAATTTCACGCTGCACTGCTCTTTTTAATGACTTTTTAATGCAGATTTTTCAGAGTTTAAAAAAGAAAATTTATTTCGTTTAAAGTCTTTCAGAATTTAAAGGTTCGAAGTCCAAATATATAAAAAACATTAAGGTGAACTAGCCATTGAAAGCTATTTTCAACTATGTGTTATAAAAAAAAATCCTTTTCAACTGTCTTCAAAAACCAACTTCAAACATCTAGTGGCTACTCAAAATATTTCTTGTTTTCCAATACTTTTCTTTCTGTCAACAAACTGAAAAAGCAATCAATTCAACATAAAAATGTTTATAATAATTTTCTCAAACAAAACAACTTTAATCAAAACAACTTTCAAGACAAAACCCTTTCAAAATTTGTGACCTCACAAAGATATATTTTAGAGAGATATATATCGGCAGAGGATTTACAAAAGTCCTAATCGGAAATCATTAAACGCTCTGAGTATGTTTCTTTATATATGTTGGAAAGAGCATTTATTCAAAAAAGGTTTATCTATATGCCTCTAGTCGTTGGTTCGTTTAAGCGGCTCAATGTATGAAACTAAAGTGATTATACATTATTTTGAATCTTTAAACTGAGCATTCAGTTGACTATCACTAGTATCGTTTCGCTTAAAACTAACAACTTTTCAAAAAGCCAAAACTCTTAATAAAACAATAGTTTTTGAAGCACCGTACTAAACCGAGATTCTTATAAAAAGATTTAGTTCCCACCCTTGCGACCAAAATATAATTTCATGGTTTTTTTACTTCCACAAATAACCTCCAAACAACTCATATAAAATCTTAAACTTTTGAACGAATCTTTTCAGAAATTTTTATTTTCGTATGAGCTTTTGTTTGGATATAAAATTCAACGAAATGTATTTTAGACTTATTTAACAAAAATTTGACAAGTTTAGCTTGAATGTTAAAGTTCCAATTAGAGTATCACACTCCTCACAACGTTCAATTGTTTTTGTTGTCTTATTGCTACTATTTTATGTAAATCGACTCTTAGTCACCCAATATTGGGGTTTAGTTGGCTCAACAGATATTTCACAGGGCGCTACTCCTTGTGTATATAATTGCTGCTATAAAGATTAAAAAAAACAATAATATTAATGATAAAAAAATAATAACAACAGAAATAGTAATAATATCAGTAATAAAAATAATAGTAATGATAAAAATATTAATAATTTAACTAATACTACGAAAGTCACTGGTATATTTTTACTTGAAAATGTTACACTTAGAAAAAGCTTCGCACTTTTAAATAAAATATTTAATAAGTGGTAACTTTGTATTTTTTATTTCAGCTTGAAAAAAATCAGAATACAAAACAAAAATAATAATATGAATGATAAAATCATAATATAAATGAACGTAACCCTGAAGAAGTTTAAAACTTTCTTTATATGACCTTGTCAAAAAGCACAAGAATCCAACCAAGGTTTTATACCCCCCTTCAAAAAAGTGCCAAAAAAATGATAATAATAATAATAATAATTGCAATAATATTAATTTTATTATAATATATTACAATATATAATATAATAAAATATAATATAATAATATATAATATTATAATATGTAATAAATAATATTATGAAATATAATAAATAATATTAATATATATAATATATATATAATTTATCTTATTAATATAATATACTATCTTATTATTTTTATTATGCAATTTTTTGGTATGTTTTGGAAGTTTTAAACGACAAGATAGCTTGATGAGGATGGAATGCTTTGTATGCAATGTGTTGATTTCTTTGAGAGCATGTTGATTCCAATAACAACAAAAAGATGGAAAGGGATTGATGGGGGGATGAAATGGATGAATGGATGCATGAATTAAAGGAGAGATAGATGGATAGATAAATGGATGGTTGGATGGATGAATGGATGGATGAGTTGATGGGTAGATTGATGAATTTTTGGATAGATAAATGAATGAATTAATTAATGCATGGATGAATTCATGAGTGCATAGACGAATGCATGGATGCATGGATGCATGATGGATGGATGAATGGATAGATGGATGAGCCAGTGGTTAGGCATGTTCAAATGGGAATGTATGTTAATTACGTTGAAATTTACTATTTCCGAGACTTTTTTTGCGTAAAATAAGTGTGAGGATTGATGAGGTGTTACATAACTTTCCACAAATAGAAATCCTAAACAGGAGTTTGGTGAGAAAAAAATAGGAATGAGATTTTTAAATGACATTGATGTTGGCTCGGTCGATTAGCAAAATGTTATATAAGAAAGTGTTTAAATAAAGGGAGAATGAAAGCAATATTACCAAGGAGGAGCCATGAAACTATGGTAGGCTTTTTTATGTTTAAAATTTTTTAGTGGTTCTCATAGAACTTTAAAAAAATTTTTAAAAACAAACTCGGTAAATCTGAATCAAAATTTTCACAGTTAACCCTAGTTTCTCATTTCCTTATTAAAAGGCTTAAAATAATTTAAAAACAAATTTTCTTAGCCTATAACGAGATTAAAAACTCGAAATTCTAAACAAAGCGAACACAACTTCTTTCATAGATGCTCCATACAAAAAGCAACATGCCATATATATACGTACGCATTCTGATGCTAAAAAAATATATAAGAAGGGCTTCCGATTTATGAATTGTTAAGTTTCATTGAAACCGATAAAAAAGAACTCACGATCGGTTCAAAGTGTTATATTTTGTAAAAATTATTTAGCACAAGAATGTTTTAAAACTGAATCGTGAAAAGTTAACGAGTATTTTTGGATTTTAATGACTTCATTATCTTATTGATGATACGTCTAAAGGCCAAAGCTAAAAAGGTATTTTATTTTAAGAACTATTACTATGAAAGAATAGTAATAATAATAGTGGTGAAAAATCATTCTCATCATTATCATCATCATCATCACCATCACCATCATCCTCACCATCATCATCATCATCATCACCATCATCATCATCATTCTCATCATCACCCCCACCATCATCACCAACATCATCATCTTCATCACCATCACCATTAATTATTACTGTAACTATTTCATAGTTGAAATAGAATAATAAAAGCTCAATGATGTCCCAAAAATAACATAAATAATAAAAAAATTATTAAAAATCATAAACATTAATTACCCATATGTCATTCTTGATCTACTTTTTCGAGTTTTTTTATTTTCTTGAAGTCATTTGGACTTACGTCGAGCTTAATTCAGTTTTTTGAAAACTTTTGATATAATAAATTATAGATTTAGAACCAATCAGACCGATATTAATTGATTTAGATGTTTGTATAGGGTTATCAGCTGAGCGCAGTTCATTAAAATTCATTTTTTTAACTTCTTATCATTATTCTTAATAATTTATTTTTTTTATGTTATTTATATTTCATTTCTATTTTTGTCCACTTGTTCATTAAATGTTATTTTTCATTGAGTTTCAAACGATTTTTAGACACACAAAAGCCATAAAAACAAAATTTTATAATAAGAAAAACAGTAAGCGATGAAAACAACGTTAACTCACAATATTGAACACGTCTTCAAATTGTGATTCATTTTGTCCGAAAGCTTACGTTCAAAAATTTGCTCTAGCTTCTCAATAACATCGACCCCTATAGCTCAATGGTTGAGCATTAGACTAATTATCTTTAGTTACCGGGTTCGATCCCGCGTCGGCAGACAATTAGCACTTGTTCCACAGTGTGTTTTCGCTACATTAAATTTGTAACAAGCGCTTTGATCTATAAGGAAGAGCGCTAAATAAATACCGCATTACATCACATTAACACATTTTTTAATGCTTCTTATAGTGTTCAAGTTGAATTCAGTGAACTCAAAAAGGATTTCACTGGAAATTTTTTATAAAAAAATTATTGACCAAGTTAATAGTTCAAAAGAATTAGGAAAGTTTGGGACTGTTATCTTGTTAGTATTCTTTTTTGATATGCTCATTCTGCACGAAATATTTTAGTAATACAATTTCTATTGGAATTTCTTGCTTAGATGTTAAAAAATTTTGAAGTTTTTTTTTTTTGACATTTTTTACAAACAGTTTTTGAAAAGCTTTCCAAATGTTTTCGTTAAATATTTCTTATTTTAACAACTCAACAAAAAGTCTGTGAAATTTTAAGTGGCCACTTTTAGTTATGAAGAAATCTCTGTACAAGTACCACGTAAAATGAACAAACACTGTACATATCATACACAAAGTTATTATAACCATATGATTATTCCGAATCTCAGCTGGAGGTTCAAATATTTCTATTTTGACGTCATATTTAGGAGTGTCTATGTAACCTTTCTATTCATTTTGGTCTATAGTATGTAAGCCGACCGTTTGATCACTCCTATCTGGCATTTGGTTGCGCAATTAATTGGTTTCACAAGGCACTATTTGATGCGGATCTATAAAAAACTGAAAATTAATATTGAAGGTGGTAGATTTAACATAAATAATGATTGAAATATTAATGAAATGATAATGATAATATGTAAATATGATGATAGGAAATGATTGTGAAATAATATTATTTAAATTCTTTCAATGCTTCTAGTAACTTTTGTATTCAATTATTATTTTGAATAGGCTGAGTTTATTGGAATAATAAATAGAACAAAAATGCATTCTTAAGCTTACTTTTTATATTATTCAGTAATAATATTAAAAATATCGGAAAAAATTATGATAATCCTAATGAAATTGAATATTAATAATAGAAAAACCTGGAAATAAAATTAAAAATAATTAAAATAATTTTATTAAAATTTAATGAAAATTGAAATAATAAATCTCACTAATTGAAAAAATCTTACAATTTTGCAATATAGTAAAATTTGATAACTGTAAAAATCATAGGTAATTTATATTCAAGTAATAAAGCCCTTCATATGGCGAACATCTTCTACAAGAGTTCTCGAATAATCAGCCAAAAATTTTAAGCACTAAAGAATTTATTTGAGTGCATTTTTAAATCACTTTTCTTTGAAATGGTAATTTCTTAGCGCAAAACTTCATATTTGACTTATTTGAAATGATTGAAGGGGTTTATTGATGGGTTGTGAATGAGTAAAAGTTTCACTTGGATATTTTATCAAAATATGTTTAATTATTATTTCTCAAACCTCTGACTCTACGCTTTACATTACATATAACTTTTATATCAAAACCCTTTTTGTTCTACACCAGCCCTCAACTGATATAGATAAGTAAATGATTAGTTTGTAAACTGCATGGAATTAGACATCAACGTCATTAATATTTTTAAAAGATCTGCGCACTCTCACTTGGATAAATCACCTTTGTTTGACAGAAACACAAAATGTTTAATCTCAACCTTCTAGGAGAATTTTTTCTTCATTTAAAAGAGTTTTTCAATTTTTTTGGTTATTTTATGAAATAAAAAATATTGTTAACAAAGTTTTTTTTAGTTTATTTTTTAGAAATATTTTTTAAATTATTCACAATAATAGTTAAGCGCTTTAATTTATGAATTTCAAATATTTTCCTTCTCAAAATAATGTCAAAACAAAATTACTCCGTGGAAAAACACAGTAAAATACCTTTACCCGTTGGAACCTTTAAATCACCTTAAAGATTTTGAAAGATCACATCTGTAATTGTTTTGTGAGTTCTCATCAAAATTGAAGCATAATCAAAAACAAGAATTAATCTAAATTAACAATCGTTTTAAAACGCCATAACAACAAAAACTGAATTAAAATTATAAATAATAAAAATATAAAGAAAAATTAGGAAATATAATTTTAAAACATCAAAAAAATATATGCATCAAATTGAATATCAAATTATTAAATCATTAATCCTCATTAAAATTGCCATAAAGATCTGTTTTAAACATTTTAATGAATGAAATTTTTATTTAGTTACACGTTCAAAAGTTTATTATACTCTAATGTTATTTTAGCATTTGTTCAATTTCACTGTAAAAAAGCTTAAACAGCCAAAACGCTTAAGGAAGACAATAAATTTATGAAAAAACTACAATTTTTTCAAAACAGCACATAAAACTTTTTGATTTTTGAGACCAACAAAGTAACACCATGACAAAATACAGAGTACTTGAATAAGATTTTATTTTCATAATTTTGACGACCAAGTAAAACTGTGGATGTCTTCTTATGGAAACATTCCCAAGAAATGACTGCAAGATACAGATGACAAAATTTTTAAAAAAATCAGAAGCATTAGAGAAATTGTTGAAAGTAGCAATAAGGAAAACATTAGTTATCCTTATTGCTAGGCTTGACTTCCTATTGGAAGTTTTGTATTGACATTTTTCAAACTTCAAATTTTTTTCTGATTTTTTGTTTAATTAAAAAATAATTTTATATTATTTATGAAAAATTTGTACTTATATGCGTTTTCTGAATATCAAATATGCAAAATAGCTTATTGTAATAACCTATACATATATATATGCTCATCATCCTTCCAAAAACACATCATACGCATATACACACAAAAAAAAAATATATAAATAAAATCAAAGAACAATGAAAATCAACAAAGAACTAACTACAAAACAAAAAAGATTTCAAAAAATTAGTGAAAAACAATGGAAAAAACAGCTAAAAAAGAACGAAAAAATCAGCCAAAACTAATGAGAAAGACTAAACAGTCCAGGGTATGGTCAATTCATTCATTTTGAATTCCATAGTGAGAAGTCTCTATGTTTTCTCGCATTTATGCTGTTTTTTCAGAAAACATATATTAACCTTATTTTTAGAATTATCTTTCTGGTTCTGTTTTTCGTTTAACAAAATGACTTTTGGACTACTTTGAGAGCTTGAAAGCGAAATTCTCATAATTCCAGGCAATATCTATATATAAAACAAGCAAAAGCACAAGATATAAATATCATTTGAACCATTTGAATACCTCAATTCATTGTACTTCTTCAATTGAAGCACTTTGCAAAACTTCTAGAAAATTTTAATGAAACTTTTCTCAAAAGAATTTTCTATCAAGCGCTCCAAATGATTAATCTAAACGAACAATAGACTTTTCGTCATTGCGACGTTCTTGCTACTGAAAATAACTGGATCCAGGCACCACGTATGTGTGCGTGAGTGTGTGCGTTCGGCTGTGTGTTTGTTTGTATGTGGGTTTCTTGTGCGTGAGGGTGTGTTTTTATTCATGTTTATCTTTTTCCGTCTTTGTCTTTTTTTGTGTGTATGCGATGTGTACTTATCTATGTGTTTGTTTGTATCTATTTTTATGTTCATGCTTGAGTGTTTGCGTGTGCGTGATCGGATTTGTCTGTCATGGCAGTTATACTTAGAGACGCATTTGTTTCGTTTGCAATAATAGAAAAAATATCCAAAAAAAAAATTATAAAAAGATTGTTGATCTAGACGTGTGTATGAGGAGTAAGGTGTCATTTTGTATAAAATTGAGATTCTGTATGAACTTGTGATGATTTTGAGTAGAAGTTAATATTTAAACGGAAATAGTTCCATTTTTCAGTGTTTTTTACACGTTCATTTATATTTATTATTTTTTTAGCCCATATATATTGCGATAAGAAGCAACTCAGGAACATAATATTAATATAATCATATTTATTTTTAAAAAAATTTTATTTAATAAATATTATGCGTCTTTTAAGCTAATTTTTTTAAAATTCTTGCTATAAAAGTCTTAATAATAGTAATAATGATAACTATTAATATTATTATTCTTACCATTATTATTATTATTTTTGACACTTTTTGATTATTTATCTAAATTCTCACATAAAAATTAATAATTATTTGTTTACATATCGATTTTTCATAATTTTAATCCAATCTCATCTTGGTACTATTGGAATCATATACCGAAGTAAACACTTGTCGGCCCCTCGTGGGATAATGAGGCTATCGATCGACGACGAATCTTCCCAGTTTTAATAATCGTATCAGAATTTATTGATAATAAAAATATAAAAGTTCTTTTATTATTCATGAGAGTTTTTTAATTTTTTGGTAAATGACACAATTGAAGCACTCTATATAAATGTATATAATAAATGGTTAATGATTGTTTTAAATTTTGCAGTGAATTTTAAATATGAAGAAAGAAAAACACTTAGTTCTTATTTATAAGGGATTTCTGATTGTTTTTATTTTTTTGTGGTAAATCATACAAAACGAGTCTTTTAATTAACAATTAACACAAAATATTATTCATTGATAGAAGAAATTGACTTTTTTGTTCACAATTGCTTAATAATAATTTTTGATTTATATAAGTTTCAGAATAAGAAGATTTTCAGATAAATTGTTAGAAAAAACTAAAATTTTGGTGAGTTCAACTTTAGAATAAATCATAAAAGAAGTTTTCGAAGAGTCCAAATATTTTTGCGTTTTACTTAGTAACTAGTAATTATGTTTTATCAGTTCATATTTATAGGAAAACAATAATTTATTAAGTTTATTGGAATAAAAATAATTAAATAAAAGTGCTTAAATCAAAACTTAAATTCAACTCAAAAACATTTTAATTTTTTTAAATATTAAAAAATACTTTTTCAAATAAATTTTTATATTCCATCTCCAACACTACAAAACTTTCAAGAAAAAATATCATGTTACTTAACAGGAATTATCTCAAAAACTTGAATTCTAATCATTTATCAAATCGTTAAAATTTTCTTCAGTTTCAATAAACTACATCACAATTTTAAAACACATCGGATATCTTTAACGTTTGGTCAGATAATACCGCCATATAAGATTGTATTAGCCATTAATAACGTGGGGAGCAGCTGCCAAAACGCTGATTTATGGCTTAATTATTTTTCTTCAATCAGTTTTATACTCATTCTACTATTCCATGCATATATAAAATGTTAAAATAAACTTAATTAAATTTTATTTGAAATAATTTAAATTTCTTATTTTAAACTATGCAACGGTTATAAAAAAAATTAAGCATAACGCATTTTTTTAATTATATAATGGTAAACATTTAAATTTATATTTGTGGTTCAAGTTCACTTTCAAAACGTTTAAACAAAACAATCAACAACTTTTAAAAAACTACAATAAAAACTTTTAGAGCCTTTCATGGTGGACGTTTGTAAAAGGATATATTGTTTATATATATATCTGCATTTATATTTTTTTAGTTTTCCCTTATCTTGTCATGCCTTCTGATACATCTTCCGTTATATATACGACGTTTAGAGCTCCTACTAAAAAATTCTGCTTTTCAGTCAAAACATTGAAGTCCTCATTTTATTTAAGGCTCCAGCCATTTTGTATTTTTGAAGTTACTTTTTTTAAAACAAACGTCACTTTGGGGAACTCATATATTTATTACAAATTAAGCTATAACTTTTGGTGAAGCATTAGCATGTTATTACTTAATTTATGAATTCCTCAAATTGATGTTCTATAGAGAAGTACTATATAAAAAATACATAAGTTGTCTTCAAAAAGGTTTTAAACGTTTATTTCTTGTATATAAATTAAAGCTTTCTTAAGAAAATAATCAGAAAAATAATTTGTTCGGTTGATTTTATTTTTTATTTATATAAAATATAAATTTATATATGATGTGTTTTTTGTATAAATTGAAGTTACCATTCTACGGTTGTTTTTTCCGTAAAAATGCTTCACTAAAACACAGCTATTAAAAGAATCATTAACAAACAGTTCAATATTTAGAGTAGAAACATCCCATCAACCTTACATAACACTATTAATATATATGCTATCATAAAACTTCAGTATGTATTTTTAGATACTAAAGTTCTATGCTAAGCTTTTACCTATCGGGAATTATAGTTTATGAAAAAAAATTTATCTGTAAGAATCTTATTTTAGACGAATATGAAAAATCCATTGAGAAACAAGGTTAAATAGGATGTCTTTAAAAGATGTGAAAATAATAACAAAAACGCATTAGTAAAACATAAAGAAGTTAAAACAATTAAGGAATTATAGAGTAGAGAGTTCAACGGCAGAGCTCCAGGAAGATCAAAGCTTTTCGATAAGTACGTTATAAATCTTCACTATGATTTTAAAAAACACATGAATCCACAGACACATTTTTATGCGTGTTTTAGACTCATTAGTTTCGCAAATTGCATTTAACCCATTTGTTGGGTTTTTTTTTGAAATATTTTTCAACACAAAAATTTAAAAGTGATGGTAATAAATGGCGAGAAATTAGACCTAAAGATGAATTAAATCAGTTACAAACCTCACTAAAAATACTTTTTTAACACATGCATAACTTTGTCAATTTTGCCAAAATTTTGATTTTTGGTTTGCCCTAAATTATAGATCATACCAATAAAAATAATGCAAAAACACAACCAAACAGGTATCAGATGCTTTACCTTCTATACACCTTCTCATTTATATCATTTTCTTCATTTCCTTTCTGCCTCTACCATCACTTACTTTTGAAAGAAAAATAAGAATTTCATCACCCCCATCCTTATCGCATTCTTCTCAATATTCTACATTGACTCCTCCCTCATCATTTCTTTCTTCCTCACTTCCATTTTTGCACAAAACATCGAAAAAAATGTCTTCAATGAGTTTTTTCAAAGCAGGTAGATTTCCATTATTATCGACAAAGTATCCCAAGTTACGACCAGCATTATTTCTATCTTCGTCTTTAATAAATGCTTCGACAGCAATCTCTAGTCCGCTTTTGTCCCGCTTGGGCAGTGCTTTGTTCGTCTACAATTTTACGCAAACTAAACCAGGCAATCTCACAAAAGTTTTGAACTCACAAACGTCTGAAAAAGAATATTTTCACAAAAAAAAAAATTTGACGATTTTTTTTGGTGAAGATAAAAATTTATTTGTAGATTTGCGGAATGGGTCCGATCAAAAAAAGAAATCTTTGTTGAGAGAGTTCCAAAAAGAGGAAATAAATAGAAAAAATTCAAGTAGTAAAAATAATTTGGTTGTCTATAATCAAATAAAGAGCAATGTTACTAAAAGTAGATTTCAAAAAAAATATTTCACATATTTTATGAAGCAAAGTTCAAAAAAAATAAATACTCCAACAAATAATAAGAAAAACAACACACAAAGATCATTTAAAAATATTCCCAAAAATGTTTATGGTAGTAATAAAACAAACTGTGGAAGGGTGAAAAAAAAATGTGAAAAAAAAACAACAATAAATCCCAGTTATAAAAACTCTGAGGTTTTTCCCAATGATGAAAACGTTTATTCCAAGAGAAAAAAGCCATTTCTTAATTATAATAACGCTTCAGGTGACACAAAAAACACGTTGATAATAAATAAAGCATTTAAAAACATATTTGAAAGTGATTTAAATTTAAAAAAAAAGTCCTACAAAAAAAACTATTCAACAAATACTCGTGTTACACCTGAATCTAACGAAATTAAAAAATTTGATACAAATGTGAAAAAAATATTGCATGTAAAGTTTTCGAACGAATCTGAAACCACGAAGAAATCTGATGCCACGAAATTTGTAGCGAAGAGTGAGAAATTTTCTGTAACACCAATTGTTGAATTCCACCAAAAAGTAAATGAAGGAATTATATTCAATCAGACTCTTCACAATAAAACCAACTCATATGGGAAAACAACTTTACCAGAAAATCACTATAAAAAACGAACTTTTTTCTCACAAATATCTTCTTATGTTTCAAGTACTTCGAAAAACCTGTCGAGTTTTTCGTCATCTCAAAAAAACTTTTCTCTTCGCTTTCCTATCATTCACGATGAATCTTTAGAGACTATTCAGTCCTATCAACACTCAATTCATTCATTAACCAATCATTCAACAACTCAAGCTTTTGCTACAAAACTGTCTTTACCAGCCTTTTACTCGCAGCTGTTAGCTTTAATAGCAACATCTTCATCTTCTCCATCTTTCAAGCATTTTCTCAACACAGTATCTCACCGCACAAAAAGGGACTTGAGAAATGAAGATGAGTGTCAAGAGATACCTCAAAACGTCATATGGATTGGGGTGCATTCAGAAGAATTGTACAGGGCTCATATGATGAGCATAAACATGATTCATAACGACCAAGAACATTCCAAAGTTAAAAAAAGCAAAAAATTTAAAAAGAAAAAAATTAAGAAAAAGTTTCACTCTCAAAACAAACGGTTCAAGGGTGAGAGGCATTCTGATAATAAAATGAAACGTTCACGATCCAACGAACAAGAAACCACAAGAATGAGGATTTTTAAACGAAATCGAAAACAAACAATAGGCAAAAAACATCGAAACAAGAGAAACAGTGACTCTAAGCCAAGTTGGCACTGTACTTTTGAAAAATATTGGAAAGACCTAGGAGAAAATGTGTACCCGAGGCACATCTTAACAGGGCGTTGTATAAACAAGCATTGCATGGGAGGCTTATATGAATGTAGAGCCAAAAAATACTCTGTTAATGTTATGCGTAGAAATGTAGATGTCTGTGACCCATACAATGGTTCTGAAGGCACTCCTTGGCTTGATCATTCTTGGAGGGTGGGGCATTTCAAAGCGGTTGTGGGATGTGAGTGCTCTAAATCTAGAGAGGCTGGATGGCTGAAAGTGTCGAAAAAAACCACTGCAGACGATTTTTAAAGATGAATATTATGAGATAAAGCCCGAACGAAAATAATGAAAAATGATATCTCTACATGAATGCGATAAAAGCTTCGAAACAAAGAATAAAAAATCGCCTGTAATGAATCCGTGAAAAATTATTGAGTTGAAAGATGCGATTAGAAACAAAAATTTAATTTTAATTTTATTTTCGAAAACAAAAAATGTTCATCCCGCATACCAAGTGTATAAAGAAAACAAGACCATCTCACCAAAAGCTTCTTTTTTGAATAAAAGTACTTATTAGTAGAATAACTCAAATATGTAAATAAACCCGAATGAAACAGAAGCTATTAATCTTTTAGGACTGATATCATACAAACGGAAGCATACAGACGATTTGTGCCAGAAGATTTATGTGTTTAATGAAGTTTTTTATTAAAACTCATCAGGTAACACCAAAAACAAAATGACTCTAATGTACCTTACAAAAATTACCAAAGATAGATTTTATGTGATTAATTGTCTAAAAACTTTAAAATGTAATTCAGAATTGAAACTTATCTTAAAAAATTGAATATTTTGTATTTAGACCCGGAAACTTGTATAATAGCTGTATAAAATTTTTATTCTTTTTTATATTTTTACCTCACATTGCTATCTTTAAAGGCATTATATCCAAGACGGATATATGCCCAAAAATCCTAAATGTATATTCCATTTCATCACTTTAGTTTCGAAACTTTCATGTGCTTAGCATGTATACCCGGAAACAATTGTTTCTCAAAACTCAATCAATGATTTTATATTGCACTGAATTGATATTTAGGAATTCATTTAAATACAATTTTAAACGAATTTCGTGTACAAGAATTTGTTAGAAATATTTGTAAATTGTATTTTGTAAGAATTATTGAAGAAAAATACATACGATGTCTCTGAAAAGTTAAATTGTATTTATTTGAAAGACGTATATTTCACGACTTCTAGCTTCCGACTATTAATAGATATTAATATCAGATTATTAATAGATATTGTTACTTGCATAAACGAATTTTGACTCTGTCTATGTTTAATCGTTATCAAATTCTTTCAAAAATTTTTAAAAAATTATTTTTTAAGAGTTATCAGTAATTAAAAGATGAATTTGTATTAAGTGTTTTAAAACAACTACTTGAGGATAATGTACTTTTTGATATAAAGTAGTAAGCAAATCTTTAATGATCTAATCTAAATTCTTCTAATGATCCACAAAACCTATCTGAGCAATTGTATTAATGGATAAACATCACTGTTTATTGTCAAATTTTTCTGGCTTATATGTAATTTTCCATTAATACTTAATATTCATTTGATGATATCAAATAAAACTTTGACAATGTTTTATTCTAAATGCTTTTTGGGAGATTATTTTTATTTTATTTGTAAAAAATGTATTAGACAAATTTATTTGAAATTTTTAATCAGAATTTTTAGATTTTAAGATTAGTACAATGGTGAAATAAACTACTTATCCTTAAAATTGATAAAAATAAAATTAAGGAAATGAACAGGTTCACAATTTATTCATCTAGAACTTTTGAACTATATCCAATAAACCAAACATTTCCACTAGATTCTCACTAAGCCATTTTAAAGCAGTTACCAAATTCTCTCTCCTTCTGCCAAGGTTCTTCCTCCAAAAAGTGAACTTCTATTGTGGTAAGATCTGTATCTTTCATTATTCAAACGATCAAAAAAACACCCAAGTGCGAAAAGTGATAAGGGTAACACCGTGAAAAATATTTTCGTCTTTCCATGAGCCACTATAGCTTGTTTTCTTATGAAAGGCATATCTTGGAAGTATATTTTCAATATAATATTTATTGTATGTTTGAAATTGAATAAGATTTGAAAAAAAAACCTTATTCCAAAGAATTCTTTTCTTTTTTGACAAGCTTGTATTCTTTAGTATGCTCGTAATCTTTATAAATTGCCGTAAAAACAACTACAGGGAAAAGCACGGTAAAAAACGATTTCTTTATCGTTTGTAAAGCCGAAGAAACAAACATAGAAAATCTTTAAACGAATATTAATATTTTTTGTACCTATAAATTTGCTTCTTTGAATGAAAGTAAAGTACTTGATCAAAAACTCAAAATAAACACTGACCTTAGAGAGAACGTATATTTGGATATAACTAATAGATTACTAAATATTTAGTCAATTATGTTATTTTTACTTTTGAAATGATAAGGCATATTTTTTAAGTGAATAAAATAAATAATGAACAATTAATTATTTTTTAAAATAACGATCTCAATATTTTTTTCTTAAAGTAGCTCGAATCAATAATTAAATGTAATTGCAATAAGTTAAAAATTTTAATTAATAAACTATACTAATCTAATATCTGTTAAAAAATGTAATAATTTGAATGATTTAAAACTGTTCACTGAATGAACCGAATACTGAATCACTGGATAGTTTAGATTGATTCAGATGCGGTGTCAAGGGTTGTTTTTCATGAGAACTTTGTTGAATATTAATTCTATGCTCGTTTTTGTTTAAGTTCTGATTTTTTTGGCTTTTGATAATTTGATCTTTTTCTTGGTTATTTTGAATATGCTGCCACAACTGCTGAGAAGTTAAATCATTTTTCGTATACATTTGAAGATTTTTGTTATTGGTTAGTTTAGCCTGGCTTAGTTCCTGACTTCTTTGATTATCTCTTAGCTTTAAAATTGGATGGATTTTAGGCAAGTAAAAATTGGTTTTATGATTAGCAGAAGAATGTGTAGGCATTAATGGTTGATTTTGTTGAAAGGAATGTGGGTTGAATTGCTGATTAGAAGCATCTAGTTGCATCTGGTGTTGAAATTGCTGTTCTAGCATTTGTTGATACTGATGTTTTTTCATCAAATTTTGTTGCTCGAGCTTTTGGTTTTGAGCCAGTAATTGTTTTTGAGTCATAGAAATTTCTAGACTAGTCCGATACTTTTCATACTTCATAACTATTTTTTCTAAATCTTCTTTGAAAAGTCTCATAAGCAGCCCACCATAAAACTCCAGCTCTTGTAGCTTGAACATATTCCACTGTGGTTTATTTGATTATTACAATATTAACAAACCCAAATACATATTATTCATCATAGTTTTTTTGCCATATTGAGTTTCGAAATTATTGAGTAAGTTGACCATTGGAGTTTAGTTGTGCAATTTATAGGTTTCACAGAATACTACTCCATAAGAAAGAATCTTGATCGATAAGATCAAATAATTTAAAAAATATTTTCTTACTTTTAATTTATGGTCAAATTCTTCGGGAGCTTTGCTGTATACTTTGAGCCAAGCTGGAATTTCTGAATTAAAATGCAGAAAAACCAATTTAAGCTAATCATAAAAAGTTTAATTTTTTGAAAAATTTGACTGAAAATCAGTCCAAACCTTGAGACAACAAGGGATTTGCAGGTATAATTGTTTGAGGTGGAAGTTTTTGCTGGGTGTTGATGTTGTGTTGTTGATTGTTGAAACTGTGTTGTTGAGTGTTGAAACTGTGTTGTTGATTATTGAAACTGTGTTGTTGGTTATTATTGAAGTCATAAGGTTGCTCGTTGAAAATGGCCTGGTTATTGTTGTAACTTGGGATAAACTGTTGGTTGATGCTTTGAGCTGGATGCTTGAAGTTGTTCATGATCAGCTGATTTTGTTGCCTATCATCATGTATCAACACAGAATTGAAATTTTCTTTGAGCATGTTTTGACAATTATTGAACAAATAATTGTTCATGATATCACCTGTCAAATCATCTTCATTCATACCAGTATCTTTGACTTCATTCATATTGCAGACAAGGTTTGGAAATGTATTGATTAAAATTTGCATTTGTTGTTGTATAGCTTTTTGTTGTTGCTGTAGCATTAACTGTTGTCTTTGATAACCTCTCATCTGTTGAATAATTATATTTTATAAATTATCACAAAAACCTACCAGATTCATGTCTAGTCCCATAAGAATGGGACCATGAAAAGTTTAAATGATAATGAAAATCTATGAAACCTAAAAGTGAAAAAATTTCAATTTAAAAAAACTGATGGTAAATGTATTCAAAATAATTCATCTACTGTTTTTAACATACTGAGCTTATTGTACTGGCTGTTAAAATCAATAAAAAATCATAAACCAGTTTTTAATAATTATCTATGTTATAAAATTTAAAATCACTTAAAGCAAAAGCTAATGTAACTACTTTATAGTTCAAAACTGAAATTTATATAAACCACTTAAATATGCAAATTGGAAATGAAACTATTTATTGAATTTGTTCCAAAAACTTTTGTGTAGAACCTGTTGCTGGAGTTGTTGTTCAATATGGAGTTGTTGCTGGTATTGTTGTTGGTTCAAAGGCATTTTATCCTTCTGCTTCAAAAACTGTTGCTGCTTTTGCTGATGGTACATTTTAATCTGAAAACATTCAAAGAATCAGTTTATCTTTTTAGGAGTATTAGAGATTTCACAAGTTTATTGATGAAAATTTTCACATCATGGAATTTGGATTTTTTATTCAAACCATAATATTTTTTCCAACCTGGATTTCTTCAATGGCTTCATTGGACGGTGAATCAAGGCTATGACTTGAACCTTCCAAAGAATGGGACGATGGCACATTATTTAAAGTATCATCGTTTCTTCTATTATTTATTAATAGTGGTTCTTGAGGTACAAAATGTGTGTAAATATTGTTTTTGTTCATTTTGAAACTGTTTAAAAAGTATTAGATTGGATCATATTAATAGCTTAAAGTTAAGGTATTTGCCAGCGCTTTGTTTGAAAATTTTAATTTTTTTTCAATAAGCTTAATAAAATATATGATTCAATTTTTTCAATCAAAATGACATCAATTCATCAATTTTTTCCATAAGTTAGTCAATTTCAAAATTGGTCAAAATCGACAAATTTTTTCCCTTAGTAACATTCGTTTTTACTACTTTTCAACAATTAGTTTGAGCATTTTCAACTTTTCGTGCATTATTGTATTTGTACAGTAAGGTCATTAAAATTTTACAATGAACTTCCAGCATATAATGTAATGTAATGCGGTATTTATAAAGCGCTTTTCTTTATAGCTCAAAGCGCTTGTTACAAATTTAATGTTGCGAAAACACACTGTGGAACAGGTGCTAATTGTCGGCCCACGCGGGATCGAAACCGGTAACTAAAGATAATTAGTCTAATGCTCAACCATTGAGCTATAGGGGCTGACAATGTTAATAATTATAAAAAATGTTTGATGGAAAAATAAAATTTTTTAGCTATTTAGTTTATTATGAGTGTTTTTTATTATATCGTTGAAAGTTTTTTTATCTCTCAAGACCTTTATAAAAAATGACTGCAGAAATCGGATTTGAATGGTCTCAAGATAACAAATTTGAAGAAAGGATCGATAAGACATATGAAATGCCGCGAATAGTGCTCAAATTAGCATTTTGGTTTGTATATGTTGGAGGAAACATAACATATAGTATAAAATATCCAAAACAGAACCAGTTTCAAATGAAATAAATCGACATTCAATACTGTCGGCCCGTATAGCTCAAAGGTAGAGCATTAGACTAATTATCTAAAGTTACCGGGCTCGATCCCGCGTGGGCCGACAATTAGCACCTGTTCCACAGTGTGTTTTTGCTACATTAAATTTGTAGAAAGCGCTTTGAGCTATGAGTAAAAGCGCTTTATAAATACCGCATTACATTTAATTACTACAAAACTAATCGATAAAATTCAATATCAACTTTCTTAGTACTAAATTTCATAACACTTGAAATGTGTGGCTGTTTTATCTACTTTTTTATATAAGATCTATCAACTATATAATACTTATTTTAAGTTATACTTGAGAGATATAAGGTGAATATTAAAAAAAATGTATTTTGCCAAAAATATTTTTATAGACTGAAAATTTTTTTGTTTTTTGACTTCTGTACTTGGACTTATAGTTTGCCTTCAAAACTCAATCTTTAATAACAATTTAAACTACAATACTAATAAAAAATTTTTAAAAATTGACTCTAAGGCAATTACTGTATTAAGGTTTAAGGATAAATATATTCATATGTTTCAATTAAATACACTGATTCAATATATTTCATTTGAAACTTTAGTTTCAGCATCAAGTAACAAGCTGGAACAAACTCAATAAAATTAAATTAGTTTTTTTTTACTTTTTTATTCTACTAATCCAATACTTGAATCAATAAAATGAAACCAATAGTTTTTAAAAACACAATATTCTATAGGCTTTTACTTCCCTTAAACTTTTTATTGTATGTAAACAATTTTTAAACCGGTTAAAACAAATCGTCAACTTTTATTGGTGAGGATAGTTGCTGTGAAAGTGATTTGAGTTACATATATGTAGTTTCAATTTCCCCTCATTGAACATATGCAGTTTAGCATTTATTGGATAGTAGTTTTTTACAATTTACACAATTTTAGATATATATTTTACTACGAAAACATATTTTAATACAAAAATAGAAGCTGGAATTTTTACCAAGACAATAGCAGTAGTAGTAGTAGTAGTAGTAGTAGTAGTAGTAGTAGTAGTAGTAGTAGTAGTAGTAGTAGTAGTAGTAGTAGTAGTAGTAGTAGTAGTAGTAGTAGTAGTAGTAGTAGTAGTAGTAGTAGTAGTAGTAGTAGTAGTAGTAGTAGTAGTAGTAGTAGTAGTAGTAGTAGTAGTAGTAGTAGTAGTAGTAGTAGTAGTAGTAGTAGTAGTAGTAGTAGTAGTAGTAGTAGTAGTAGTAGTAGTAGTAGTAGTAGTAGTAGTAGTAGTAGTAGTAGTAGTAGTAGTAGTAGTAGTAGTAGTAGTAGTAGTAGTAGTAGTAGTAGTAGTAGTAGTAGTAGTAGTAGTAGTAGTAGTAGTAGTAGTAGTAGTAGTAGTAGTAGTAGTAGTAGTAGTAGTAGTAGTAGTAGTAGTAGTAGTAGTAGTAGTAGTAGTAGTAGTAGTAGTAGTAGTAGTAGTAAGGGTAAGGTATCGTAATTGTAAAAATTACACACAACTTTGAAACCATTTTAGCAATATTTGAAACAAAAACTGAAAACATTCGTTTCAATAATCAATTTTGAAAACATATCTTAGACTTTATTTCACTTTTGGTACGTTTACTTTTAATTTTTGCAAAAAATGAGCGTTTAGGATGTTTTCATGATACTTGATCCTAATTTTGATACTAATTTTCCGAAAGTTTCTACCGAATGAATATCACAGAATTTGTCGTTAAGCTTTTGTTTTATTTGGATATATATTATAATCAATAAATTTGATGAAATGATTTCAGAGAAATTTATCCTTTTCGAGTACCTATAAATTTTAACACATTTTTTTGGGGTATTAAATACAAAAGGTTTTTATCTTGAAATATCCATATATTATTTAAGTAAACATGAAGAAGATAAGATATTAAGCAAAACTTCACACTGGGCTTAAAAATAAAAAAGACAATAACAAGATGAAATAATAATAAAGATAAAAAGTTAACGATAAAAATGATAATATATTAAAAACAAAAATTCAATTTAAAGGAGGCCTCTTGATAAGCTCAATCTCATAAGTTCTTTATCTGTCATATATATATATATAAGAACTGAACTTTAAATAACACTTTTTCTTAGGTTGGTTTTAACTTTTTAAACACTTGAAAACTTTGGTGATTTATCGAAGTAACATTTTTTTGTGTACTGCTTCTTTTCGACCAGAAGCGATAGAAAAAAACTCGAAAATGGTTAAAAACTATAAAAGAATTTGCAATATTTGATAAAACAATTTTTTTTGAATTTAGTTTTTTTATAATCTCTATAATATATTAAAAATTTCTAACTTTTCAGTTCAACTTTAACAGCTTTTGAGAATTGATCATCATATAAAAAATATTATTCAAAATTATTTGAAACACCCCAAATACAACCGATCAAAACCAACAATTATTTTTTAAAATTTTTCTTTTAAACAATGAAAAATCAATCATTTATTAAATTATAGAACATTGTGACATCTATAAAACTCATAAAACAATTATTTTTAAAAAATAATATTAATAATTGTTTTAAAATAACCATAGCAATATTATCAAACAAAAATTACACTAACAATCAAATAAGTAATTAAAACTATAAAAAAAACTGTAATACTACTTCTTACAACCAAACGACCAATCAAAACTCTCACTATCCGCACAACCAAGTAAAACTACTCCCATTCACAACCAATATTGGACAGGGATATTGGACAGGTTACCCCTACCATGTGTTTTTGGTGCTTGCCAATGAGTTTTGTGAACGGTTCTCGTACTATGGCATGCGAGGTTGGTTATTTGAAATTGAACTTTGAAGAATAATTGAGTTTTAATAAATACTTTAGCTTTAATAAATAATTTAGCATTTAAATAATTAAAAATTGAATATTTAGAAACATGAATGAAATAATAAAAAGCTCATTTTTATTTATACTTCAATTTGATCGATAGCTCAAAATACGCTACTTTACATTAACACCGCCGTAAAATATCGATCAAAAAGACCCTTGTCGTATATCTTCATTTTAAATTATAACTTAGTTAAGTCGATTATCAGTCACCCATATTTGGGTTTAAAAGAGCAAAAATTCTTTCAAAAAACTAGTAGTATTGTGCACTTAAGCCAAGCATTAGAACGCCCCTAGTTGCGATTTCAGTTGCGCAAATTGATTGGTTTCACACCCCTACTCTATGCAGAACACAAAAACCAATGAAAACACATTTTAACTCAATAAAATAACCAAAACATGTCTGCATCAAACCTAGTTTTTAAACTGTGAGCCTTATAAATGAATTAATGATATTGATACTAACCCAAACCTACGACAGCTGTGCTGGTCTTCTTCCTATGGAAGGGATTAGGTTACTCCGAGTCTGTATCAACCTCCATCTATCATGCCTTTGTGGTGCTGTGTTATCTGTCACCCTTGTTTGGAGCTATGATCGCCGATGGCTGGCTTGGGAAATATAAGTAAATTGAATAGAGTTATTTGATGGTTTAATGATTTATCGGGGATTATTATTACTATTGTTTTGGGGTCTTTAAGGCTTTTGAGGTTATCGAGGTTTGTTATTAAGTGAGTTGACGATTTTCTAAAGGGGTCGGTTATGGTTTGTTTCCGAGTATTAATGATAATAAGCAAAAGTTGAAAACATTGATAATAATGAATTATGTTAAGCAATAAACATAATATTTTAATGGTAGTGTCAATGGTTATAAAAAAATTTAAAAGTAAATAACAATAACAATAAATTAAAAAATAAATAAAATAATAATAATAATAATAATCAAAAGGACTATTCTGTACATCTCCATCATATATGCTGTTGGAAACATTCTGATGACAGTCTCGGCTCTGGATATCAATGGATACACAGGGTGAGAACGCTGTTGATCTCAAAATGACTGGTTTTTTGGGTTTGGCTACAAAATTGTTATAATGATTTCATGGCGCGCAAATCACAAACAAAATTGGCTTCAGAACCAGTATGGTTTATTTTAGTTAACAATAAACTAATAATACTACAAATTATATTAAAATAATATTTATTATCATTATTTTGAAAAAATAATAATAGATATGATAATAAATGTTATCATTATATTGAAAGAATAACAAAATAAATGAAATAAGAATAAAATTGATACTGAAGTCTCAATAAAACCTACACCTGATTTAGTTCAAAAATAAAATACAGTACTACATCTGCTTATGTAACTGTACAACTTGCCGCAGATGGCTCGCTTTCATTGGATTGGCAGTGATTGGCTTTGGTACAGGAGGTATAAAACCATGTGTTTCATCTTTTGGAGGGGATCAGTTTACTGATGATCAGGTAGAGTTTGGTTTCAACATGTTTGCCATGTTTAAAATGATGTTTTGTTTGCTATTTAATTCTTTTGAAGGTAAATGCTAAGTTATATGATGAAAACTGTCTTTATTGAATCATTTATTTATGATCTAACTCATTAAATAATTTTTTCTACAGAAAAAACAAAAAGAGTCATTTTTCTCGTTGTTCTATCTCACCATTAACATCGGCAGCACCATCTCTACCATCATCGTCCCCTTTTTAAGAGGTGTAGTGGCGGGGAGATACTCAACCCTGTCTTGATACTATTCTTAAGATTATAAATAGTTTAGAGTTATTTCCAACTGTTTCAGGTAATGTATACTGTTTTGGTGACAACTGTTACGCCTTGTGTTTCGGTATCCCAGCCATCCTTATGGTTCTATCGATCGGTGAGAGAATTAAAGTTTAATAAAAACTATGTTTTCTCATCAGTTTTTATTTTATCAATCAAAAAAATTATAATTTTATTCACAAAGTTTTTAAAAATAATAATAATTTCCAAAACTCAAAAAAAAATTTAATTTAGCTAAAGCATGAAAACTCAAAAAAAAAATAGTAATAATAAGCCCAATAAAAAATAAATCAAAATAAAAAAATGATTAAATAATAATAATGAATAATAAATAAATAATAATAATAATAATAATAAACCCCTCTAGTGTTGTTCCTTGTGGGAACAAAGTGGTACGTCATAAACCCACCAGGGGACAGCATTCTCAGAAAATTTTTCGGATGCATTTGGGTGAGTAGTCTTGCATTATATGTGTAACCTTATGCTTCAAGTTTAAATTACAGTACAGTAAATTACATTAAATTATATTAAATTGAAATACGGTAAAATACATTTATTGCGTTAAAGTAAACATCATATAAAATACATTATATTATATTATGTCACTATACATAAGTGTGTAGTTTCTTATTGTATTGATAATTGCTTCTAATTATAGGGGTAATTAGTTTATCTAAGTTTTGTGAGTTAATTTACATTATAGTTACTCTGCATAGAAGTGATGTATCATCTTTATAAATCATATGGGTTAGTTCACAATATATTTATTAACTGTAGTTGCTATATAAAACTGAGTAACCTTCGTGATAAGTTATGTTTTGAGCTTTTTTGTGTGAGGTACTACATATTGCTAATCAGATAAGTTTTCAAGAAAATAGACTTTGAGTTTTAAATAACACCAAAATTAAGGCTGAGCTTTTATCTATGAGAGGTTTGAAAACAAGTGACAATTCTTGTTAATCTATCCTTTTGATAGAAACGCGATGAAAAAACTCGAAATTCTTCTAAAAATAAACTTGAATTTACAGTTTTTTTTGATTTTAAGTTTTTATCTATCTATTAAAAATTAAAATATGAAAGAGTAAATGAAGAAAAAATGTAATTTTCAAAACACGTGGTGTGAAACCTTGATCTTTTCGTTTTTGAACTTCATTATGGAACTATTTATATACATCCATATAGAATGAGTTGAAAGTTTGAGATAAATATTTTTTACAATTATACAAAAAAAAACATTAAGTTAAAATTCATATAAATTATTTCGAAGATTAAAACAAAAATATTGTGAACAAAAAATTGAATTGATTAATTAATTAATTAAATATATAAATAAATTTATAAATGAAAAACTACCTTCAGACGGCCCTGGCTAGAAAGTGCAGCTGCAAAAGTGGTGGGAAGCAGGCAGACCACTGGCTGGAAGGAGCATCTCCAGACTATGACGTTGATAAAATTTGCTTTGCTCATATCATGTGTATTTATGTGTTGTCATTTGAATATATATTATTATTAGTATGTGTATGTGTTGTGTCATTTTGATATCCTTTTCCATTGTAACGAATATCTCATTAATTTCATTCCACCATGGTGCTCACAAGCTTGGTTTCCGATTTTTCAATTATATTTGATCAGATAATAACTCGAAGTTCTAAAAATTTTTAGGATGATTTTATTGAAGATGTTAAAGACGTTTTGAGAGTGGCCTGGCTCTTCATTCCTCTGCCAGTTTTTTGGGCTCTGTTCGATATGCAGGCTGGCCATTTAAGACTTTCAGATTTCATTTATTACCTACTTTAAACATTTTCTGAAATCGTTATAGAAACGTGTCTATGAATAAATCATATAAAAAATTTATTATTCCTACACTGATCTATTGAACGCGAGTACACTTTTTAATCGCCACCTCTTATTTGCCCAGGGATCAAAATGGATTTTGCAAGCTCAACAAATGGACGGAGATTTTGTAAGCAACTAAAAGATTAAATGTTACAAAACTAGCATGACTTTACTTAAAAATGTTTTTCTTTCAGAAAAACGTCACTATCTACCCTGACATGATACACGTAAGTAAACTTCCAAGTTTGTTTTCAGAAATGAATTTTTAAAAATGAACAATATAAAAAAATCTAAAGTTTTTATTTTTATTTAAAAAAAAAGTTGATTATACCAAAATAAATTGATGATATTCAATAAAAATCAGTTTTTGAATCCCCTTCTGGTCGTGATCCTTGTGCCTCTGCTGGAGTATGCAGTCTACCCATGCCTTGATAAGCTCAGGATTCCTAACAGGTATGACACCTCAACTATCTTTTTCACTAACAATGTTAAAAATGAGCAAATTTTGGGAAACTTCAACATTTTTTCTTCAGACCTCTACAAAGAATGACTCTGGGAATGATTTTAGCAACAGTTTCTTTTCTCATTACAGGATTCCTACAACTAGCTATCAATGTAAAAATAATATTAGCTACCTTACTATTTTATCTAGCCACCTTGTTTCAAATATCTCACATGCTTTCTTACATAAAATTTTCAGGCACAGCAGCCTATGTACATAGCAGAAGGTCAAACCAAATTTCAAATAATCAACACATCACCAAACGAGCTATTTGTTTCTTATAAGGGACCGGATGATGCAGAGTATATTAAACTTAAGATTGGCGCTTTCGAGGTTCTTTCGGTTTTGACCATGAAACAAGATAGAGTTTCATTACATGAAAATTTATCCTTTAAGCTTTATATGTTTTTTAAGTAGTTTTGAATTATTTGGTTAAAAACCTTGTTTTTGAAATGTTCAATTGAACGGCGATAAGTATAGCTTCAACCTTGAACGCTAGTGTCAAACAATTTGAATTGAAAATTTTATATAAATGATTTAAACCTCGTTATAGTCTTCTGGAGATTACATCTACAAAGCCAAAGGGGTTTATGACTTTGATATGAAGTATGTCAATGAGCAGACATGGAGTTTTGAGTTCCAGAATCAGAAAGCTTATCAAGTTTTCGTGAAAGAAGATGCAAACAATTTGCCACTTAACTTCACGGTGAGGTTTGTTTCCGATGTGCTGAACTTGTAACGCTTTTTATTCATTCAAACGTATTGAGTTTGGTAATACTTTTTAATTAGGCTTATAAACTATAAATGAAATGAGCTTAAATGGGGCTTAAATAAAAATGCAAGGTGGAGCAAGGAACCACAGACAAAACTTCAAAAGGGGAATCCAGAGCCAGGTGAAGCTTTTTAGGTCTAAACTGTATACTTGTTTGTGTTCTTGTCAGTCTTACACAAAAATTCTCAAATTTCTTGATTAATTTTTTAAAATTTTGTTTAGTTTTGAGAAGATTGAAACTTTAATTATTTAGTTTCATAATTAGTCAATTTTGAAATATTTCTCATGAACCGCTTCTAAACACAAGAAACTTTCAAAACATTTATGGGATATTATTGAAAACGTTTTCGTCTTTACCATAATTCTTCATTTCAAAACTTCAAAAATTTGTTTAGAGATTTTGATGAATTAATTTTGAACCCATCAAAAAATTTTTCCACAGGGTTTTCAATGGACTGGCCTTTGAAACTAATGTCTATCTAGAGTCACCGCAAACAGAAGACATCATTTTTGATAACATCACAAGCAATGGAGTTTCAAATGAAAAAATTCTTGTTGCTGGATCGTTAGTTCGAGCTTATAACCAATAACTACAACGAAAACTATTGCAAAAATTTATAGAATAAATTACTTAAAAGCAAAATTTTGAACTAAAATAGCAAAGAAACTCAATTATCGAGTATGAGAACTTATTTTAGAATCAATTTAAAAGTTTTCAATACAACTGAAAAAACTTGCAGTTTCCCAGTGAAATACAAGGACAACACTGGCCAGCTAAAAGATGTTGAGGGGGAGATAACGTCAAAGAACGGGGCTGTTTACACACTCTTCCTCACTCAAGACTCAAGCTCCGATGTGATTTTTAATATTATTCTTGTTTTTTTTCTGACAGTTTCATTGATTCATTTAATTGTATTTTAGTCGATTTGTTTTAAGTTTTAAATTTAATAATTCTATAATTTTTTATAAAAGTACAACTACCATAAATTTTAAAAAAGTCCGATAAAAAACTTAACAATCAGGTGGTAATGAAGCAACTTGTGGAGATAGACCCATGGAGTATAAACATCTTCATGCAGACTCCACAGTACGTGGTGATGGCTCTAGCTGAGACACTCTTCTCAGTCACAGGGCTTGCTTTTGCTTACACTCAAGTTTGAGGATTATCATTATTACACCACACTAATTAAATAAGTTCATTATCCAACGCTGATTGTCTATTATTTATGCTATATTTCACATTATGTTTTATATTTTAATTTATAAAATTCATAGTTAAGTTGTATATTTATATTTATTGAGAGAGAACTATATTCTTCCAAAATAGAGGTGAAGTATATTGAAACTCATTCGGCGCTTTTGTATAAACCTCAGTGCTCACTGAAACTGCCAAAAAACGCTAAGTCATGTTAAGACTAAACTTATTGAAAACTACAGTAATTTATTAAAAGAGCTCATAAATTTTCGCATGAATTAAATTGTTGGATAATCAACGTAATAATTAATAAGAGTCTTGAAATTATACATAATTTTAACGAAACACTGGACAAATTTAATTTAAACAAAGCTTTTTGAAAACATATGTTTTCATTATCAGCTTTGTTTGAACAGCACAATTTTTTTAATAGAACTATGAATGATATAATCAACTGAAAACTTCCTCGCAGGCTCCTGTCTCTATGAAGTCTATTCTGACAGCTATTTGGTTGCTTACAGTGTGTGTTGGAAACATCATTATCATTATTGTCCAAGGTGCCTCCACTTCTATGGATATGGTGGGCTGTTATTCATTGGATTTATTGAATGAATTATTATGAGTAGTCATTGAATTGACATGAAACAAGTTTATTGTGTTTTAACGGTTATTATCATGGCATTCAGTCGAGCAATTGATAATTTAATATCTTGACGATAAGCTC
Source organism: Pterobdella sp. o SKG-2022 (assembly GCA_964035795.1). NCBI lineage: Eukaryota > Metazoa > Annelida > Clitellata > Hirudinida > Piscicolidae > Pterobdella > Pterobdella occidentalis. The sequence continues at coordinate 2,545,490 of OZ038326.1, read as the reverse complement.
CTTACATTATTCCAGTGAAAGAGCTTTATTTTGTTCAGTCAAGTTGAATAAATAAATAAATTAACACTCAATCTTAAACCGATTTATTTCTAACTGACTCCAATTTCATAGGTTCAATATTTAATAACTCAAATTACAAAAAATTTTCGAAGTTTAGAATCGAGAATAAACTTGATTAGGATTGAACAACAAAAACAGCTTTGTAACAACATTATTCAAACACGAAAGTTGTTATGAATACAAATATATTGATTTATTTGTTAAATTTGTCAATAGTATGGTTTTTCGTTAGTAATCAACGAATATATTATCAAATTAATAACCGCTTAGTAGCCAAAAACTTCAATACAACAATTAATAATTTTTGGCAAATCATTCACATTCAATTTCAACTAAAATAAATATTAACACCAATTGCTGAAATAATTAATTTAGTTCTAATGGAATTAGCTACTAGTGCATACTTTACTTTCAACTTAGTGACCCATGCATTTGATTAATTCAGTATTTAAAACCTCAATAAACCCTTGTTAAAGAAGCCATTGATGTAATTTAATGCGATATTTATGAAGCGATTTTCTATATAGATCAAAGTGCTTGCTACAAATTTAACGTAGCGAAAACACACTGTGAAACAGGTGTTATTTGTCTGCCCACGCGGGATCGAACCTGGTAACTTTAGATAATTAGTCTAATGCTCTGCCAGCTGAGCTATAGAGGCATAGATAATAAAAAATATGAAAACTTTCATGTATAAAAAAATCTTATAAACCCCACAAGGCTGTTGAGTTTTTTCTCTACACTGGTCTGATGGCATTGACAACGATAGCCTTCTTCATAATGTCATTGTTCTACACCTATGTGACTCCACGTGTGAGCTTGGAAGATAAGGAGAAGATCGACGTAATGGACGCAAAAGTTGAAATTCCCTGCCCTCCTTACATACAACCGGATGAAGATACCACTCAGTTTTAAACTTGATTTTTTTTTTAATTTTTATGTCAATCAAAAATTTTTAAAGTATTTATATTATTTTTCACAATTATGCAACAAGTATAGAATTTTTGATTTATTTTTGTCTCTTCAAAAACTCTAGGGGTGCGATTTTATACAAAATATTTTTTTTTATTTATTTTTTCCCCTATTTTTGTATTGATTTCTCTTAGAAAAATTTTAAATCAAAACCTTTGAGTAGATTAATACATATTACAGTGACATATGACATTAAGGAAACCGATGTATTAGAAAGATAGTAGAAACTAGCACTAATTCATAGTGATAATCGGCTCACAAACATTCTGAATTTCAGCCAACAATTACTCTTGTATGGTTTCCTATCATTATCTTTTGTTGTTTTTCAACATGTTTATAACTAGCTACACCGTCAGTTGCCATTTCAAATATCCTCCAAATCTTTTTAGTTTGGTTTATATTTTATTTGGTTTTTTAATTGCTGCTTAATCAATGGACGCATCGGATTTTTCTATTAATGAGATTAGAAACGATGAGAGGACCAGTACAAAGGTAAATTATTGAGAAAGAATTTATAAACAAAGAGTTTTTGAATTAATTTGAATTTTTTATTTAAAAAATTAGAAAGTAAACGTCTGGTATTTTACTTTAGCTTCTGCTCTAACAAAAAAATATTTAGTATTAATTTTGAACTACATTTTCTTCAACTCAGAAAAAATTAGATTTAAGAAAAAAATTTAGAAGTATTGAAAATAAGATAATAATGATCATAATAAACAGATACGATTTAGTATAGAAGATGAAGTACTATAATTAAATATATAGCTATAAGCAAGGTTTAATCAAATTTTAAAAGCTAATTTATGTAAGGGTAGAATTATCAGTTAAAATGTTCAATAAAACATCTACGGAAACAAGGACAGACGTTCTCTGAAGAGGCAGGACACCAGAGCTCCAAAACTCAGCAAGTGTCTCATTTGTGTCACTGTGTGTATATTCCTGTCCATCTTCATGATGGTGATGTTTTAAACACTTTTGAAATTGATCTAACAACTTCTGATTTTATTTTCTATTTGATCATATTTTTGAAGGCCAAATGTTCAGTTATATTTTTAAATTGTCGATTTTTTTTAAATGGTTGTAATAAACAAGCTTATTAACTAAGTGGCTCAAAGTATTTTGTCGAATTACTTCAATTGAGTTTCAACTCAGTTTTATTCCGCTTTCAAATACGTTTTGAAGTTTTTTACAAATGTTTTTTCATTCCTAAACTTTTAAGGTCTTTAAATCATGTTTCGTGAAATTTTAGGGTTATGGAAGTGCTTTGCCTGGCTTGCTATGGGATGAATGGACAAAAAGACTTGGTATCGACCACGAATTTTATTCAAAGTTGTGGATGTTGGAAGGATCTGGAATGATCTGTGGCTCTCTATTGTGTGCATTGTGTCCATGCAATGCTTTGGGGTTTGGTTTGGGATCTGTGCTGATGGCATGCTTTCCAGTTCTATTCAACAAACTATTCTTTTTTGCTTCAAGTTTCATAAGTGGATTTGGAAAAGGAATGCTCTGTGTTTGTAAGTTTTGATATTTTCATTGTTTCATGTTAAAACCCCATTCAAAACTTCTAATAAATTGAATAACTTCAGGTGCATTGAAACAGCTGCATTTGTGGCCCGAAACATCAGTTTCTTTGGTGACACAGCTTTTTTTCATCGCTTACCATATTGGAAGTCTAATTTGTGCTCAAACCTACCATTATTATGAAACCTACAAATACACACTACCATATTTAAATAACTGTAACGTAACTAGTTTTGATACTGCACTTAACGCCACTTCAAACGAAGGTTTCTACGATGCGTGTGAAGTGCATTTGTTCCAAGTTTCCTTTGTGGCTGTAAGCCTCTTTATACTCTTTTTCATCGCTTTTTGGTGTTGTTGTTGCAAGGATGAATGTTGTTCATGTTGCGTCCCAAAAAACAAGCCCTCGGTTATGGCTTATGAAGATTTCAAAAACCTCAAGTCAGTTAACTTGAGCATGAAAAGTGGGGAAAAATGGATGGGTTCTAAAGAAGAACTTGAAGAAGAAAAAGTTTATAAAATTTCAAATGTTAAAAAATGGTTCACAGACAATTATGTATTAGATATGAGCGTTTTAATGTTTCTTTTCATCCATTTCTTCTTTGCATTTGGCTTAGAGAGTCTGCTGTTTAAATACTTCTGCATGCTCAACAGTGTTTTGACAAGTGACAAGCTTGTTTACGCTTTGGACACTTATCTCACTTACACCATCATGAGCTGTATGTTCATTCTAGGAAGATTCTTTTCAATATCTTTTTCAAAAACTTCATCACCAAATGCCATCATCGCTACATGTCTGGCTGCTTGTGCATTGTTTTCAACAGTCATTTCTGCTTATTTCAACAAGTCCGAGTCTCTTATTCTCTTTTGTGTGGCATCTCTCAGCGCCTTCATCAGTCCTCTTTTTCCAGCTGGTCTTTCGTGGGCGAACGTTTTTCTAGCAAATTCTTATAAATCTCTAGGATTAGCTTTTTGTTTAGCTGGTTTAGGAAATGGAGTTTTTGCTTGGGCTGGAGGGTTTATTCTACAGCGTCTTACGCCACTTTATTTATCGTTTTTCATTACAGCGTCGTTTTGTCTATCAGCGCTCATGTACGTGCCCCTACTGGTCAAAATCAAAAAGCCAGAAAACAAAAGAATCGTTACTTATGTTTAAGGTTTTGGATGTTAAAACAATCTTCACTAAAAACTACTTCTAATTTTTCTATTTTCAAGGAATATTTCCATTTTTTGCGAAATTTGACTGTAAGTATTTTTGAATAATTTGCTGATGAACGAAGTTATGCTTATATAAAGACGAGTTTCTAAAAATTTTTTATCATTTCATTACTGATCATTGTATGAAGCTCTTTTGCTTTATGACTATTTTTGTTTTTTTTTTTTGTTTTTATTTGCTTAATTAATTATCGAAAGTACTGAATGTATTAATAAAGAAGATTTAATTTCGTTTCGAACCTTATTTAAAACACTTGAAAGCTTGTTACTGATCTATTATAAAAAAAAAACCCTCAGTTTCAATAGAGTTATTTTAATAAACTCATGAAATTTTATATAAAAAACATCGAAAAGTTGCTAAATTGAGTTTAAAAGGGAAAAGTTAAAAATGAAGTCGGAATTTTTGTTAGTTTTCATCTTTTGTTGGCAAGCATTGTTCTCTCAAGGTTCTACAAAGAATCTTTAATTTCTATAACATTTAAGCAGCAAAATTTCTAAAAAATAAAATTTTATAAAGCTTTTTTTATAATTCTACTAGTAGAGACAATAAAAAGCCTGTAAAATTGAAATTTTGGAAATAATCACTCACAGAATTAATCAGCCCTTTAAAGAAACGGCTCAAGAAATGTTTGTTTTAAATGTTCAAAACAAAATAACATTTCCTTTCTAACAAAACATAATCAAAAAACGTATTTATATGTTAAATAAAAATGTTTTACTCGTTCGACTAATGACTAAGAGTTAACTCTGTAAAAATCTTTTCTTAAAAATACTCTAGCTTTTTATGTTGAAGCAGTTTATACGCTTATACAGCCACATCTAACGGAGCAGTTCATGTGACAATAAGTGAGGAAGGACTCAACTATGCTGCCAACATTGCGGCAGATATTCTGGTTGAGTCGGTAACTAAAACGAGAATAAGCGGCCTATCTGGTAAAAAATTTGTCTCATATTCCGTCAGCGATATAAAGGTAGGAGCATTGTTAAAGCATGTTGTATCATTGTGAAAACTACCACTTCTCTTCGTTGAAATCAAGATTGCATATGTTTATTTATTGAAACATGAATACATTATACTTTTTGTTTTCAGATTGATAGTTTTCGCAAGCCTATTCCAAGAATTTCGATGATTCCTGGACATGGAATTAAATTGAGATTTGAGAATTCAGCTTTGAGAACAGGTGGCAGATGGAGATGGAAGAAAGCTTTTGTGAGTGACAGCGGTAGAGTGAATGCCTGGGTTGACACGATTAACATCGAGTTGTCAGTCAACATCATAGCTGATTCAAACGGCAAGCCAAATATCAAAGCTCATTCTTGTAACGCCAACCTGGGAGGATTCAAGGTCAAGCTGAGTGGAGGGGCCAGTTTTTTATACAACCTTATTCTAGGGTTTCATATTTTATAAGTTTTAAACAAAATTTTTTTCTCTGATATTTTTAATGTGTTTTTTTCTACCTTAATTTTTGAGTTTTCAAGACACAGTTGTTTGAAATCATTATTTGATTGTTCAATCATAAAAATCGGTTATTTATTTCCGTAAAAAAATAAATATTTATGAATGAACTTTCTATAAATTTAAAACAAACGTTTAAAAAGCGATGTATCAACTTTTCCCAGAGCTTTTAGAAGCAAAATAAGAAACAAACTGCAAAGCAAGATTTGTTCAAGCGCCTTAGACTCAATCAACAGCAACGGAAACAGCCAGCTAGCCACGCTGAATCTGAATACCAAAGTTGGCAGTAGTTTAACCTTAGACTACCATTTGACAAACTCTCCAGTTTTTTCAGGCAAGCACTTTGAGACAAGTCACAAAGGTGCTTTCCATGGAGATACAGCTCAACCAACGGTGATAAAACACTATAGATATTTCAAATTTTTTTAGGTTTTCAGAATTATATGATGATTGCAGTAATGTCGGTGATGATGTTAATTTGATTTTATTGTACATGACGAAGGCTTTTTCAGCCTTCGTTAAAAATTTATTTGTAAAGCGCTTCTGATGTTTTACATTTTTTCAATCTGTTTAAACATTTTGATTATATAAAAATGAACAAAACAAAATTTTATTTCTTCTAATTCCCTCAAATACTTTTACCTATGGGTTTAGTTTAAAACCTAGAACTCTTGAAGTTAATAGTTTTTTTGTAATATATTGTTTTTTACATGACTAAAGCGAAAGTTTTCATGATGAAAACATAAGTTAGAGCTGATCTACCAACAGATCCTGTTGCTCGGAAGTTCTCTCACTGGAATGGTGGGCTTTTCAATAGCTGAGGAAGCTTTCAATAGTGCTGGCAGAGTTCTTTTTGATCAGAAACAACTTGATAAAGAATTTAGTGTACCAATTCTCAAAGTAAATAAGCGAGTCATGAAATTATATTTTTCATTAAATAACCAAATTTTTGAAAAAAAACTTTTTTTTAATTTAAAGATAAAATTAATTATAACTTTGAAGTATTTTTAAAGCAGATAATAAACATCAATAGAAAGTTGTGGAAAGCTTCGACCCTGAACTTAAAGGCACAGAAATCTTTGTGAAGGCTAAACCTTTAAGAGCTCCCAGCATCAAGATTTCTTTAAACCGGATCGAAGCAAGTTTAGAAGCGAGTGCAGAGTTGATCGGAAAAAAATCTGACAATGAAACCATCCCAATTCTGAATATAATTTTAAAACTGAATGCAACAACAACTGTGAAACTGGTCGATGAAAATATAGTTTTTCAATTGTTAGACATCAGGCCTGAAGCTGACGTTAGGAACAGTCATTTTGGGGAAGTTACACCCTCATTTCTCAATTTTTTTCTCAATGAATCTGCTAAAATAGCCTTGCCTCAGATCAACGAAAGGCTCGAGAGAGGGTTTCCACTGTTGACTGTTTCAAAAGTCAAGTTTTCTAATGTTTCCTTCAGGCTTCTTGACGGGTACCTGAACATGGCTTCAGATGTTGAATACTATCCATGAAACAATCAATAGGATTAACCATAAATTTAATTACAAAAACTAGTGAATAACACAAAGATTTGAACCCAGTGTTTAGTTTCAATAAAATAATTCAGTTACTGCCTTTTTTTAATGTTATGGAACTGATTATAAGAAAGCTAAAGTAAATCAAAAACAAAGATAAACTTCTTGTAAGACAAACTCTTTAGAAGTCTTTTACAGTAGTTAATGTTATATAGATTTACATAGATTTTTTTATGATTTAATAAATTTTGTTTCAGTTAGATGAGACTTTTTAGTAAAGAGTTTTTTAATCAATGTATCTGCTAACTATCACTTCAGATGAGTTAAAAAATATAATTAGAAACAATGAATGGGTTGTTTTTTAATAGTTCTTAATTTGGGTTTTTACATCTAAAATTGTTCATAATATGTGAATATATGTATGTTCCAGATAATATCAAACATTTAATGTAATGGAATAGTAATAAAGCTCTTGAGGTCATTCTAGAACATATCAATATGTAAATTAACACTAATCTGAATGTTTTATAAATATCCTTACAAGAAAAAATGTTCAGAAACCCACGAGGTGTTTTTTGTATAATTTTTTAATAGTTGAATTATCTAAATTTTTTTTGTTTTTTGAAAACCTTAGTTATTCAAACGGATGTATAAAAAAACTCCGAAAAAAGATCTTAAAATAATTAGTTTTAAAATTGTTGTTTCTTTTATTAAAAAAAAATTAATTAAATAAGATAAAAATACAATTTTGTCAACAAAATCTTGAGTGTATCGTTCTAAACAGCTTCTAAGAAATGAGCTTTTACCATTGTAATTGAATAATTGAGCATGAGTGTTTGTATATCCTAGAAGTTACCTATAAAAGCAAACTCGAAGCTAACTTTAATCGCAAGTTTTAGAAAAATGAAGTTGATTTTAGTTTTGTTCTTTTATCTTTTCATTCAGTCTTCTCAGTCCCAAGGTTTTACTTTTAATAGTTTGTTCATTATTAAATCTTTTAGAATTTTTTAATTGGAAATATTTAACTGAAAATATTTTTATAATAGGGTCTGTAAGCCCGTTGAAGAAAAGATTAAAACAAGGTGATGGAACTTAAAAAAATAATTGGAATTGATGAAAGCTATATAATATCATTCATTAATAATATTCTAATGCTGTTACGCACACATACTAACTAAAGATTTGTCATGATTCATAATTTTACGTCCGTGTTGTTAGATAAAAATTTAATTATGATTAGTGCATTCATCACTGGCTGATTTAAATCAAACTTGAATAAAAGATTTATAAAAATTGATTTTTTTTTTTCAGTTGTACGAAAATCAGTGTTTTTATTGTGAAATTTAGCTATTAAAACATTAATTAAGGGTGGTTTTGTTATATGTTGAAAAGCTCCGTGATAAGCTTCTAAACATTTTTGTTTGGCCATATCAAATTGAGTTCATCAAGGTTCGATTCAGAGAAAACCTTATACAAATCACACAGCCACATCTAACGGGGCAGTCCATGTGAGGATAAGTGAGGGAGGACTCAACTATGCTGCCAACATTGCGGCAGATATTCTGGTTGACCAAGTGTCCAAAAAACAAATAGATGATATTTCAGGAAAAAAGAAAGTCAGGTATTGGGTGAAGGATATCAAGGTATGAAACTTCGCTGTTATGATGAAAAACATTTATATTTGAATTTTCATTCATAAACACTCCACAGATTAATAGTTTTCGCAAGCCCACTCCAAGAATTTCAATGATTCCTAGTAATGGAATAAAAGTGAGATTTGAAAACTCAGCTTTGAGCGCGATGGGCAAATGGAGGTGGAAGAAGGCCTTCGTGAGCGACAGCGGTAAAGTGAAAGCATGGGTGAATAGTTTAAACATCGAGTTGTCAGTCAACATCATAGCTGACTCTAATGGCAAGCCGATCCTTAAAGCTCATTCTTGTAACGCACACCTGGGTGGCTTCAACGTAAAGCTGAGTGGAGGGGCTAGTTTCTTATACAACCTCATTCTAGGGTTTGATTTCTCAAACTACAAAAAGATTGAATTATTTCTAAATTCGAAATTTTGGAACTTCTTTCAGAGCATTTAAAGGAAAAGTGAGAAAAAATTTGGAGAAGAACATTTGCTCAGGCGCGCTTGACGCTATCAATGACAAAGGCAACAAAAAAATGGCTGATTTGAATTTGTATGCCAAAGTTGGCAAAGATTTGATGTTAGATTACCATTTGGCTTCTTCGCCAATTTTCGCGGTAAACTATCTTGAAACCATTCATAAAGGCGTCTTTTTGGAAGACACAGAAAACCCTGAAGTAAAATTTGAGCTTTTGTTAAACTCTAGTAATATCTAAAAAAATTTCAATTTTCACACAGAGTCCCTTGATCGCGGCTCCAATGAGTGGAATGGTGGGCTTTTCCATCGCTGAATCAGCTTTCAACAGCGCTTCAAGAGTGGCCTTCAAAAAAAAAATTTTTGAAAGAGAGTTCAATTTGCCATCTCTCAAAGTTATAAATGTTTTTATAAGAATTATAATCAAGTTTTTCAATGAGTTAATTTAATTTTTTCAAAATTCCAAATATTATAGAGTTACATCAAAACCTTCGATTCGAGATTCAAGGATGCAGACATTCTTGCTATGATAAGTTCTGGCAACCCTCCCAAAATAACTATAACATTGGACAAGCTCAAAGTTGATATAGATGCTTCCGCCAGTTTGACAGGCAGGCTACCCGATGGAAAACTTCTCCCCGCTATGGATTTGAACTTGAAACTTAATGCATCTTCTTCAGTGGTTTTGGTCGGAGAAAAGATTATTTTTCAACTAAAAGATGTTGAGCCAGACGTTGATGTGAAAGCTAGTTTTGTTGGCATTGTTCCTCGGTCATTTCTCAACTTTTTTATCGAAGAATCTTTGAAATTAGCTGTACCCCTAATTAATGAAAAACTTCAGAACGGATTTCCACTGTTAACTGTTTCAAAAGTCAAGTTCCCTAAGGCTTCCTTCAAGCTACTCAATGGATATTTGAGTATGTCTGCAGATGTAGTTTACCAGCCTTGAATCTTAGTTTTTGAATGCGTTGAGACTTGAGCTCTCAAACTTAAATAAACTGAATTTATATTGATCTTTCGTAAAACGATGAAAAACTTTTATATTTTATATTTGAATTTGAAGGCATTTTAAGCTTTTTATAAAATTTCAACTTTTTCGACACAACTTGATGTACTTACGAAATTTTAAAAATTTTTGAACATATTTTTACGTCAATTCAAAAGAGTTTTCTAGTAATAGCTAGTAATCTTGTTTTAAAATTGTAAACTCTAAAGTTACGTTGATGAAAGTTTTGATTTGAAAAAAACTTTTCGATGATTTTTATGAATTGTGCACTCACAAAAGATAACATATAGTTTACTAACGTTACAAAAACTTTTATAAGTTTATTTATTATTAGATTTAAAAACTATTAATCAAAAACAATAATATTGAATTTCTGTACGTGAGTTTCCACAGAAAACTATTGGATATATCTCTAAAGCATAAAACCAAGAAAAGCTTACCAATAAAAAAATGATACATGGAAACTTTCACAAAACACACAAGCTTAAATTAAACTGGTCATAAATTTCTAAACAGTTCAATATTTCATGAAAAGTTATTGAACTTTACAGCAAAGTGGTTGACAAAACTTCTCAAGCGTTTTCTTGAAGCATATGCTCTTAAAATGCTTTTTCACACCTTAGATTACTATGATACTTTTTTAAATGTTTAAAGTATAACTCAAAAATGATATTTAGATTCACTTTTTGTTTTTAAAATATTAGCATTAAAATTGACCATGTCTAAAGCTTTCCTTATATAAAATTTCAATTTTTCTACCAATCATTTATTCTTATTTTGAGCTCAAAGTCAGCATTATAAAATTCAATTAGTGTGAAAGTTCTATTTATAACATTTCTATTTAAAACATAAATTTGAAAAGGCATTCTTTTCAATGTGGTAGAAAACACTTGAAACAAGATTTAGAAATTCTCATTCATTTTATAGATATTGCGATTTTAAGATTTTTATATAAGAATTTGCTTATATTTAGATAAAATATGTTTTAATAATTTATATTCCAGCTATTGATAAGGCAACATTCAACAAGTCTAAGCTTTTTGAATTTTTATAGAATTTACTGAATCAAAGGTCTTTCGAAACTTCATTCTTAAAGATATAGTTGAAGAAATGCAATCTAGCGAACTTGTTGGTTCATAGTTTCATGTGAAGTTTAAACATTTTTGAAATCAGCTAAATACACAAAAATTTATTTATAAATTATTTATTGAAAATTGAGTATTGTTGAAAACTGAAAAAAATTTTAATAGAAGAAAAAAAAACAGTTCAGATTAACTAAAAGTCGAAATAATATCAGATTTGTAACAAATTTTTCCAAAAACAAAAAATTGAATATTCTTCTAGCATCTCGCTTTAATGAAACGTTGAGTAACGAAAGCTCAATAGTATAAACTAAGTGAAATAAATACAACAAAATAGAATATAACTACAGATTTTTATTGCGTCATTTTAAATATGATTCTTCAAAAATCAGATATTGATGGACTGATTCGGTACTTCAAAAACTTGATGAAATAATTCGTATGGTAAAAATCACATTCTTAAAAACTACAACTATTATCAAAGATATAAAACTCGAAAAAGTTCTCTTATTTTAATTGGCGTTCCGCTGCTAAATGTTTAGACTTTTCTGTGACCAGTTCTGCTAGTTTTCTTTTTTTTTCTAAAAGGTTCTCCCTCTCTTCAAGTTCTTTCTGGTACCGCTCAGACAATTCTTGATTTTCAGTCATTTTCCCCAGTTCATTTAAGCTGAACTCTTGTAAACTGCAATATTATCAATGGGGAGTTTAAAATAATAATTTAAAAAGACTTTTTAACAGCATAATGAAACAATATGTAAGATATATTTAAAATAAATGGATAGAAAACAAGATTTCAAAGAAATAAATGAGTTCACTTTCCACCAACCTGTGGACTGCTACGAGTTTTCGTACTTGTTCAATTTTTTCTTCTTTGAAAGCATCATCCACATCACTAACATCACTATCTCTTTCAGCAACGTACCGCTGTGGTATATCGACCAATGGTGGGGGTCCAAACTAGAGGGTTTTATTGTTATTATTTTCTGAGCATTGAATGAAAACATGTAAATAATAAAATGAAAAATGATTTGAAAGAGAAAATAAATTCAATTAATTTCAATAAATATTCGAAAGTCAGTTACCAAAGTTGATTCAATGTTGTGAGCGTTAAAATCAAAATCGTTTTCTTTTAGGTTTTGGACCACAACCTCGTTGCCAAACTATGGATTCATTAAAAAATGAAAGTAACTAAATTTTTCAAATAAAAAAAAATCATGGTTATTTTCCTTTAAATTAATTCACATTTCATAAACTTCATAAAATATTTATGACCACCTTTGGATTTTGTCTGGATTGTGGAGTTTCAAGACTTCGTTGCTTCGATTGTTTCTCAGTTGCTAATAAGTTTTTATTCCCGACGTTTCTACCATCGAAACTTCTATACAAAGTATTGGAATCTCTAGTGTTGGTTGATCTATCCTCATAATTCGAAATATCATTGTGGGGAATCTTCGTAGTATCGTTGTAGTTGAAGTTCTTGAAGTTGTTGTTGTTGTCAACAATGTCACTTCTTGATCGAGTTCGAGCTAAATAAATTTGACCAAATTGCTTTTTCAAAAAATTAAAAATAATTCAGAAAATTTTTTCCAGATTTTAAAGTTCATCACTTACAATTGCTTCCACTAGAGTCACTTTTCCAATTGTTTTGAACACTCGATGGCATTTCATTCTCCAAAAAAATAAATATAAAATCAAATTGTATTTAAAAAAAGATTATGATCAAATTTAAAATGTTGCTATCACGTGAAGTTCAAAACCATAGCTAACAAAAATCTGGATTCTTACTTGACTCGAAAGATTCTTTGTCACCCCTGTGTCAAGATCAGTCTCCAAATATGATCCTGTTAGTTCTAAGGCTGCATCTGGGGTACGATTGTTTCACAATACAATGTGTTGATTTAAGGTTTTTAATGCTATGTTGTATCATTTTAGATATTGTAAAGCTCTGTGCATAAAGAATACAAGCCGTGGGCAAAATTAATAGTGTTAACAGTTTATATTTGAAAAATAAACTATGTTTGAGATGAAATAGCTTTTTATACTTGATTTAGAGCTTTTGAGTGAAGTGAGGTTATTGTGAATGGCATTTTTCTGTTCTAAAGATTCTTTCAGAAAGTCACTAATGCTTTTTAAACTGTCTTCTGCTTCTATTTTTTTCTCATTTTTTACAGATAAAGTTTCATTTGAGTCGTTTATTTTCAGTTTAACGTTCTCAATGTTGTCTTCTATCGTTTTAATTTCTTTTTGAATATTCGTCATTAACTGAGTGAAAAAATTCAAAAAACGTTGAATCATTAAAGCCAAGTGTTAAAAGCCAATTTTTGGAAAGTAAATAATAATCAAAATTCATTTTAATAACAGCAATAATATACCTCGTGTTTATTGTAAAGATCTTTATAGATGAGGTTTAGATCATTCTCGAACATTTCTTTCGAAGCTAACAACTCGTTTTTGTTAGCAGGGTTGAGTGAGAGTTTATGCTGCATTTCTTGTAAGGCATTTTCAATGATAATCTGGAAGTGATTGAAGTATAATGAAGAGTTTAAAACAGTTCCGATTGGATCTATAAGAAGATTCACTAACTCTGTTTTGCTGGCAGGAATCGATGTCAGAATCGAGGTGCTGCATATTGTTATTCAATTCTTGCAGTAGTTTTACTTGTTCTTCCATTCTTCTTATTGCTTCTATGTTCCTTTTAGAACTATTTCTCAATAGACCATTGTTTGAGTACTTAGCGATTTCCATTTCTTGCCGAGATCTGTTGAACTCAAGCATCGGCTTGGCAGGCTTTAACTCGTTCCTAGCCATTTGGTTCTGAAAATCAATTAAAAATTAGAAAAATTGAAGTGAATTATTCAAATATTTGCTTCTAACAACCTGAATTTCACAAAACGAAGCTAATTTCATTGAAATCTATAACTAAAGTTTTGATGAGACAAACTCGCATTCCTAACTATATATAAAAAATTTATAAAAATCTCTTAAAATCGGCTAAAACATCAAGACCTGTTTGTATTGAGAAGCATATAGCATAGCGTCCCCATTGTACAGACTACTCATCATCAGCATGTTGTCTAGCAAATTTATCAGTGGCTGTGTCACTTCCATCTGCTTCTCCACTGATTTAAGCTGGTTCTCAATACTGTGTGTTATTTGATTATCTATTTAAAGCTTTTCAATAAAAAGGTTTTGAGTCATAAAAATCAATAATATCTGTAATGTTACATATTACAACATATTAAAATTTATGGTATTTTGAAAATAACTCTATGCCCATAATAAAAATATTTTTTTATTATTTTAAAAAAATTTCGATTAATCAGTATGAATATTCATGAGCTCATTTGAAACCATTTTAATATGATATTTATTTATCATTATTCCTTAGCTTATTTTTAATCTCTGTATTAGTTATACCATAATGCTAGCAGACTGATATTTAATGATTTTGTAGTCACTTTTAATTAATTATGAAATTTTGCTAATAGGTTGATACCTCATCATCTATAATCACTTACACCAGGTTGCTATGGGAGGTGATGGGTTGCTGCCTGATTTCTTGGCAGGTGCTTTCGAGTTCGGCTTGGCTTCTTTTCAGTTGGATTAAGAACAAAACCAACTTTTCGTACTTCATTACATTATGTTTAAGTTGTGTGTGTTTATAAAAAGATTGGATTTATATAAGAAAAAATAAATTTAAAAGATCAAATTTTGTTTAAAAATAACATAAAAAAACTAATACGAAAAAAATAAAAGAAAAATAACAACAAAAATAAAATTTAAATACTAAAGAAAATAAAAAAATAATAATAAATAATAAAATAAAAAAAATAATAGTAATAATAATATCACTGACACTGCGTCCCATAAGATCCTGCACAGAAATGGAGAGTCTCAAACGAGTGTGGGAGGCCAGTTTTTTCTTCAAATCATCCAAGTTCTTTGTGGGTTGCTGTAGTTTTATATGGGTGAAAGAGTTTAATAAAGCCATTCTTATTGAATTTGTAGTGATCATGGGGTTTAATAGAATAATTTCACTTGAAATCATCTACATATTAATCTACACGGTATTAGTTTTTAGTCATAAGGCGTTATACTAAGACTTTTCATAAAAGATTTCTTTATTGAAAAATGAATATGACAATTTCACAGTAGAATATATCAAGAAATATCAAAATATAAATAAAATAAACTATAAAACAATGATAACCAGATCAAATGCTCTGGTCTCCGAGTCTTCTCTTATAATGCTGAAGTTTCGAGGCAGCTGTGGCATTTTGAAGTTTTCCTTGTCATTTATTTTTTCACTGCCAACAAGAGTGTTTGGTAGTGTATTTGTTGTGATGTTGTTAGTATTACTGATTGGGAGAATATTGCTTTTAATGCTATTTCTTTTTAAAGCCCTATTGTCGTAGTTTTTTCTGTTGGATTTGTTACTATAACTACTGAGAGATCTTGTGAGAGAAGCGCTGAAAGGCTTTTTAATCTTTTCGTTTTGATATTTTTGGGTATTGCTAATGTTGCTCAAATAGTGCATGTTTTGATCATTAGTAGGATAACTTCTATCTATTGTATTCTCATTAGACTTGTAAGTTGGGTTATTGTTTTCATAGTTGCTATTGTTACTCATTGTGTTTGACCTTGAACTATTTTCTAGTTGCTTATAGAAGTTATTTGTGTGAGGGGGTTTTGCTGGTTTAACCGCTAGACTACAAGTATTTTGGTAAGCATTGTGTTGGTTGTTTGCTATTTGTTGGTTGTAGGAGTTGTTATAGTTACCAGAGGTGAAATTTTGTCTGTTTTGATTGAAATTGTTCGGTGGCAATAAAGATCCGTTTTGTAAGACATTGTTGTGTGGTGCATTTGAGAATGTATTTTTTGTAAATAAGTCTTGGTAATTTTTTTGATGTGGAAAGTTTTGCTGGCTAAGCTGTTTTGGGAAATATGAAATCTAAATTTGATAATTAAATATCTTTTTACTCATTAAAATTTTATCCAAAAATGAAATTTTGAAAAGAATTTATTTTTTAGGTTTCAATATAAAAATACTTACAGCGTTAGAAAATTTTGAATGCCTGTTGTTTGCAATATTGTTACTTTGGAAACTCAACGCGGAGCTTCTGTTGCTTTTGTTATAATTACTAAGGCGATCATTTTGAGTTCTATACGTGGACTCTTGGTTTTCGGGGTTATTGTAAAATTGTGACGAGTTTTTTGATATGTTTTTGCTCAGACTAATGTTTGAATTTCTGTTTGAGTTACTTTGACTTCTGTTGTAGTATAGGGACGGGTTTTTATACTTATCGTTGGTTTTATCCCCATCGACTGCGTCGTTTGAACGTGAACTTCTGTACAAATAATTAGTTGATGGTCTTCTACTTGAACTTGGGTGAATTAACTCTTTATGCTGGTTTTGTTGTAAATTTTGTTCTCTAATCATTCTTTGTTGAAGCAACAAGTCAACGTTTTTGCTATCATTTCCTTCAAAATCTCTTCTAGAAACACTTCTCCCATAAATAATATCATTTGGTTGGTTCTGATTGATACTGTTGGCTGTTTGGTTCAGTTTGAAAGACCTCTTAGAACTTCTTCTATCCACGGTGAAATCTTGATTCTGACTGGGTCTGTATATAGGAGTTCTACTTCGTTGATCACCATAAGGATGATTCTTCATTTCATCTTTCCCTGGTTCCAAATTTCCACTGTTTCTCGCTGATTTCTGATTTCGTTTATCTCCGATTCTGCTTGAAATACTAAAAGTCCCACTACTTCTCAGCTTAGACAGATTTGAATTCTTTATTGAACTGTTAGTTTTATTATATGACTGATCTTGGTAACTTTTAAACTCATGCTCTTGAGAAGAAATTTTAAACTTATTGGGAATGTGCTCAAAACTTCGACTTCTGCTATTTTGATTCAAACCAAAGTCATTGAGGTTCTGATCATTTTCTCGATAGTTCAGACTGTTCAGTTTATTTTCTCGTGGTTTTTTCTCCCTACCTAAAGAAGCAGATCTTTTGAATTTTTCTTCAGGAACATAAGCGGTATAGTTTTCGATATCGATAATAAAGGATTTTATATTTTTGTCTTTAGTATTAGCTGCACTCTGCAAAGCTTCTACCCATTTCACCATTTGAGTTGTATCGTCACAAGCCAAAAAGATGGGCTTCAAATTTTTGTGCTTTATCTGAAAGTGAAACAACATTAATTTAATAGGGTAAACAAAAAAATGTTACATTTCAAGCTATTTCTAACGAAGCTTTAAGGTATTAGCAAGATCTAATCATTATTCAATATAATAACATCAAAAGAAAAAAATTAAAAATACATAAATCAAATACATTCATAACTATAATGATGAAATGTTGAATATCTTAACCATAAATGAAGCCTTTTTGGGAATACCAGGCTTAGGTAGGCAGGTATTGACCTCTAGGCCAGGCAGAATGTAGGGTTTCAACAAAACGTACTCACTTGAATCTGTTTATATACCAAGTTTTCATTATATTATAATCATTGTACTGCGGTTTAATGCGTATAAGAATCGTCAAGAATATTTCAATTTCAGCATAGGATCTTTTGTATTTAAATTTATTACTCACAACGTTTATGAAAAAAAATTTTTTTTATTTCAAATAAAAAAAAATAATTTTTTATATATAAGTTTTTTATGATAAATTTCATAATACTTTTTATATTTTTCTTCTATTAAACTTAATAGCAATACATATTCTCTATATAGTTGTATGTCCCTAACCTTTATAGCAGTAGAGACAATAGTTGGATAGGACGAACCATCGTTTGTACCATTGTTTAATCACAGATCCTTCCTAAAAACGCGTTGAATTCATTGAAAAGATCATAACATTTTTGTATGTTTTATATTGTATGTGAGTGAAATTTAAACTTTTGTGAAGCTTTTTGAGTTATATAAGAAAATATTTTCAATTAACATTTTAAAATAATTATTTTATAACGCCTTTAGGTTAAAAGATTCGTAAATTTATACATATATAGTTTTCAACTTAATTAATTAATAAATCAATTAATAATACTAATTAGTTAATATGTAATAAATTTTTGTCCCTACCAGTCTTTTTATCCAGCCTTGCATGTCGATGGGGTAACTGTAATTTCTCTCAGTCATCGGTTTCTTATTATACTTCCTTGAAAGGTGAAATTGATTTGAAGTGCTGAAATTAACATGAAGGATTGATTTTACAATTAGTTTTGGTTCTGCTTTAACTTTAATTTAAAAGAAAAACCAAAAAAAATTCAGTTTAGTTTTGAATTCATTTTTAAAAGATGAAATTTAATGAAGTTTCCTAATAAATTTATTTTGAAAAATCCTTACGTGCTGCCCCATTTCTTCGATAAAACCTTAAAAATAGAATTGAATTTAATTATAATGTTTTGTATTTCCTAATCGCATTTTTGCAAGTTTTTTACTCAAAATAATCCACCACTAACTTCGTTCTCAGTTTCATCAGGATTTTCCATCAAATGTCTGTAAATTAAATTTTATTTATTTTTTTATTAACCATACATTAATTCATATAACACTCAACACATGAAACAATAAAATAAAATGTAAAATAGTTATTTTCTAAAATCACCTCAGACTTGCCGGGTGGCTGGTAAAGATTTGATCGCTGGGTCGAGTGTAAGAGTTTTGTCTGTCGTTGTGACTGTATTGTGGTAGATTATTCAACATGGTTCAAAATTGCTGGAGTTTTTATAATCATAAAGATATTTTAGGTTTAAAAAAAATAAAATTTGGATTTTCAAATTTCTGTTAAAAAACTTATAAAACCTTAAAACATAGAATAGTGATGCAGTAACTTATTTTGATTAGAATTAATGATTCATTTTTTTATTCAAATTTACTAAAATGTTGTTTAAAATTTTATTTAAAATTTTTAATACAAACTCTCGAACCCGTTGAAAAAACAATGTATGTTGTATTCAAAAGATTAACAACTGTTAAAAGCACTACAACATACTTAATATAGAGAATATTCAATTGGTTGTCTACATCATACTGCCAACCTCTGGGGAGACCTTAGTGGTTGGTGGTAGTGGTAATAAAAGTCCAAGTGTTATGATTATACTGCTGTATAATCGCTTATACCGCTTGTATTATCATGAGATGCATAGGTTTCTGTTGTTAGCCTTATTTTAAATTTGATTTATCTGTCTATCTATCTATCTATCTATCTATCTATCTATCTATCTATCTATCTATCTATCTATCTATCTATCTATCTATCTATCTATCTATCTATCTATCTATCTATCTATCTATTTATCTATCTATCTATCTATCTATCTATCTATCTATCTATCTATCTATCTATCTATCTATCTATCTATCTATCTATCTATCTATCTATCTATCTATCTATCTATCTATCTATCTATCTATCTATCTATCTATCTATCTATCTATCTATCTATCTAATCGTGTTAACAAATAAGAACACTCACCGAAATCGTTGAAGAAACCTGATTGTACAGGCTGATGGAAGGATGGGTGGATCCATGTGCTAGTTTGGTTCAAATCGCTGTGAGTGTTTCAATAGAGTTTAGTGATTTATTAAATTCATTGGTAGGTGAGAAACATAAAAATAGTTGTACCTTTAAATGTTTTCATCTAAAATTTTTGGTATAGTCAAGAATCAGAAAATATATGTTAAACTATACGTTTGATTGATATAATTTATGTTAAACTGCAAATGTTACTTGGTGATGTGATTTACATGTAAGGCCAATATAAAAATTTAAATTCTTTTATATTGTATTTTATTACCATATGAAGTCACTTAGGGGATTTCAATGTTATATTCCGTTGTGATATGTCAAGTATTTGAAATATTTGATTGGTTTTCATTCGAATTAAAGCTGAAATGGATGAATTGACACAAAATAATGAATAATCTACGTTGCCAACTAAACTAAAGTCAATTATTTAAATATTCACATAATTTTGAGTGATTTTCACTAGTAATTGATTTTTAGAGTTTTTTCTTTCAATAGAAACTTCCCATAAAAAAGCAATTAAATCTTACTTACGCAATCATAAAACAGTTTCTTTTTATTTCCACTCATTTCAATCAATAGCAACAGCTTAGTTTATTCTATTTTAATGTTGTTTCCTTTTCAAGTGACAAAGTTTGTTCGATGAATCTAAACATTGATTGTTAGGAGCTTAATCGATATGTGCTGTGGGGGCTAAGTTTTTCGTGTTAGTTCACTTAAATAGTTAATGAATTAAAAACCTACAAGCAATATAATGAATGTAAATACAGTAGATTTATAAGCGATATAATCAATTTAAATACTTTAGATTTATAAGTTGATACATAAAGTTGCTAGATTTGCTTTAAAATCATCATCATAAATCAATAAATTTAATGACCATTTGGTTTAGTTTTACTATTATTATTCAACGAAGACTAAAGATTTCAACAGTTTCTAAAATATCTAAATTGTTGCTTATAGCTGGTCATTTCGACGAACATATAAACAAATAATTGTTTTGATAAAACCACAGAGATTCATCACTGAAAATAAAACATTTTATAACAGACTTTAATTCAAATAGCACTCTAAAACATGATTTATTAAGGAGAAGCAAGGTCAAATTCCAACGAAAACTAATGTTTCAAACGTCCATCAATGAGTGAACACATTGGTATGGAGAAAATAATACCAAAATCCACTGTGATTTAAAACACATTTTTTCATTACACGCAATCTAGGAGCTTTTTGTTTGTATCAGTGAGAGAATTTTGTATGTGTGAATGGATAGTTGGACAATTCGTTTTCAAAGGTTTTGTTATTATGTTAGCGTGGTGCTGAGGGATTAAGAAGAATTAAGACTTTTAACTGTTTAAAACTCGTTTGAAACAAAAATTTATTACTTGAAATATATATTAGCAAAATGATCATTGAAAAAATAATTTTTTATAAACATCAAAAAATTGAATTTACATAAAAATCGAAAAAACCCATTTCAAAAAAAGAAAAATTCTCATCGAAATGACAAAAAAATCAAACTTCATCATAAAAAAATCTAAATATTTTTCAATAATCTTCAACCAAAGATGACACAAAATCTCACTCCATAAAGAAGACCCTCCCATCAATCGTCACCCCATAACTCCAATGCTGGGGAAGTCCTTGACTTGGCCAGTTATTTAAGGTGTCTGTGCTGGAATGTGTGAAGATATGAGAAGATTGTGTTAATATTTAAACTTGAGACAGGGTTTTGTTGAAGATATTCCATAGATTTTTTCAAGATTAAGTTACACTATTGTATTGTGTTTTTGGATGAGTTGATTTTTTATGAAAATGTAATAGATCTTTAGAATTTTTTAAATACTGTTCTACTTTTAATTATTTTCATTTTGTTAGTTAAGTAGAAATGTGTGGACCTTGTGTAAATTACTAATTATTTGTTGGCTTTTATAATAATTCGTGTTGAAATTCAAATTAATAATTTTTGTCTAAAAACGTTTTAATAGTTCTTCAACCAGAGACTAACCTCATAGCTTAAGATATCCAACTAAATTAAGATTCGATTTCAAATATTTACAAAATAAAAAGCTAAACTCTTTTCAAAATCATGTTCAAGCAATATCCATAAACAATTTAATAAATAGAATTTTGGAATGTGATTTCAAGTTACGAAAGCAACGCAAAAACTTTTAAGCAATTGCACCTTGATTCACCTGGAAAACATTCAAAGCGCTTCATTTTTCAGATTATTTATCTAATAATGTAATTTAGCAAGAAGCTAATTTCCAGGTTTATAATACAAGTTAAGTTTTTTTTGTAACCATAGAGTATTCATAATTCATTTATATTGGTTAGTTGGAAGATTAAATTTGATATTTAGTTTGCGGCAATTATCTGTAAAATATCCTTTTTAGTTTTCATATGTATTATTTCAATAATAACTCTAAAAGTTTTAACAGTAATAAGAACAGTGAATAGACGAGATATCATTTATGCCAAATTATTAATAAAAAAAATATTATGAGATTAATATAATATTGAATTCATCTGATACGAAACTTTTTAAACAAATATATCTGGAAATTCATTTATATAAAAAATAATTAAATTTCATTAATATATTGCATTTTTAGTATAAATAATAATATTAAAAAACAACTATTAAAATAATGATACGCAAGATGTCTCTAACAAAATCACCCCACAATCTATATCCACTCACCCACATAACAAATCCATCCCACATATATAAGAGCCCTCTCGGTGGATAACCAAAAAATTAGGTTCTAACAATTATGGCGTTGAAATAGGAAACATTAAATAATGCCTAGTAAAAAAGAGACAAGAAAAAGGTCTAGAAGTAGAAAGAAAAAGAAGAAAACAAATGAGCCTACGAAATTTCAATGTGATGTCTACACCTTCCTGGAACGACCAAAATCTACATGCTCTCATGGCTACCAGTTTTTAGTGTGAGTTCAAATCAGTTCTATACACTAAAATTTAATCAAATCTATAGACTTTATGTAAGTCTGGCATTCTAAGCATTTTTATAAACTTTTATGTCTTAATGTTGAAGCAATGCAGTCAAAGGTATTCAAAGTTTATGGGTTCATTCATGTGTCAAACTTTGATAAAAGCTAAGGTAGATCTGTGGGTTGAAATATACATAAACGGTTATTTTAGTTTTGATTTTAAAAATTTTTTGGTCATGTTTTTGACCCCAATTGTCTACACTTAGTTGTAATTACAATTATAATGGTTTAAATCACAATGGGAAGCCCTTTTCAAATGATCCTTATTGTTAATTTCGTGTTAGACTTTCTCATAAAGTTTAATTGTTAGAATAATTAATAGATTCTACGTGAAATCTCCAAGACAGTGTGGATTTTTAGAAATTACTGTAATCGAAAAAAACTGTTTTCAGAAAAGATTGATGTTTTTAAAACTAAACTTTTGTTCTAATCTTCTTTGAAATTTGTTTTTTAACAGCTTTTTTAATATTTTGGTCTGTTGTATTCATTTAGAAGTTAATTCATACATTTATGAATTTTATAATAAATTAAAAATATATACCTCTATGTGATAATCTAATTCTTCGAGCCAACCGTAAATGTTCAAATGAAGACTTTTAGGAGTTTATTTTATTCCACGAAGCTTTTTGTAAGATGAACTTACATTATCAAGAATAAGTTCATCTTACGAAAAGCTTCGTGCATTAATATAAACTCCTAAAAGCCTTTTCATTTGAATATGATATACATTCGTTATAAATAAAATTGAAAATAAACATTTTTCATACACACAATTAAGACCTGTGTAAATTATTTTTTCGAAAAATTTTTTTATCAGAATTTAAAAAATTTTTCTCAATTCTTTCAATGAAAAGCAGCTGATCAATTGTGTAAAAATATTAATAACTACTATATGTTATCTTAAATCTTCAACTACACAAAGAATCAAACGATTTGACAGCATCCATAGGCAATAAAAACATATAAACTACATAATTATATCTAATGATTCAACTACAAAGTGCAAACTTCTTTATCAGAAATATCCTTTTCAGGTAATGTCTACAATCGTTGCTTGATAATGTTTTTAAGATACAGACCCTACTTGTTTGAAACGTTGAGATGCTTAAGACTTTTTGATTAAATTATGAATGCTATCCCAACGGTTTATATGCTTTATAGTTATCATACAAAAACTATATGAAAATGTGTCAAATAATTTTTTGTTACGGTTTCAAACGAATTCAAGCGCCTAAATACACGGTTAATGTGACTAAAATATACTAGTTTATATTTTCCAAAATGGCTAATTGAAATAATAACTACAAGCTTATATGGTTAGTTTGTATAAAAATTAATTCAAATAAACAAATAACTAAAAGTGACATATTTATTAAGCCGGAAAGGTAACCACAACGATAACTAATCAAACAAAGCATGGCAACATGAAAATCGTTGAACTAAATGAAGAAAATCAACAAAAAAAATTGTATTCTATAAAAGTACAAAACATGTGGCAAATACGTGAAATAGTGGCTTTATGTTATAACTGAAACCATCAGTCTTTTGTCTTTGTCCTTATTTTCAGACACTAGCACAAAAAGAGATTGTTGAAAATTTGAAAAGTTGGCTAAAATATCTGACATTTTTTTTTGAGAAAGATTGCTTTTTTTTGGAGTTTTATGTTAAATTAATGTTTTTGAATGCCAAATGAGTTTTTACGTTGATAAATTTTATTATCAGAATTAAATAATATTAATAAATCAAATAGAATCTCAACGTAGTATAGGCTTGAAAAATTCTTTCTATAAATTAAAAGCTAGTGGAAAAATTAATGGGGAAATTGTTTAGTAGAGGGTTATACCTTTGCATCTGTAGATTCATTATATCAATCAAAAGTGCAATAAAACTACCATACATTTCAAGAAGCTTTTTGGTGCACTATATGCAACGGTATAATATACAAAAATAACTCCAGATTAATGGAAACTAAACAAAAATTGTCATTATATCAAGCAACCCCGAGTCTTTTGCATTAGTGATCGAAAATTCAATGAAAGCATTAGCGTAAGTCATATTTGTATAAATCGGTGCATTAACGGTATATAGAACCGCAATCAAATTAACTGCAGTTTTAGCAAGAAATTTTTCAAGTGACTAATAAACTTTCATTAGTGAAATCCCTGTCTTTGTTTTAGACCTTTCGGAACGTGTGATAATTAATAACTAATATAAGACGCAAAAAGCTAAAATTCTGAATATTTCATTAAATAACCTTTCTATTTTTTTAGTATCACTCTCATCTTTATGATTGGTATTGAACAACTGATGCAGCGTTTTAAAAACATTCGTATTGAAAATACATCTCAAACCATAAAACGAATATCCCTCCAGTTTTCTAATGGTCGCTACCTCACTCATTTTCAGCGTCTTCGCCACGGTAGATTCTTATGCAGACACGGCTTACCAAATGCTGTACATCGTGGTTAGTTGGTTGTGGGAGTTAAAGTACTATGAGGCTTAAGCCCGATGATGAAACTGAATGTTTTGGAAAGCTTCGTTCAAATGAAGTATTTTAAGCCAAGCTTTTTAGTGTTTCTTTAATGTAGATACAAATACAGGTACAAGTTCTTTCATCATTGAAGTAATAGTTGTTTTATTAGTTTAAATTTTATTTCCATAAAAAGTTCAGCAAAGTTTTTCAACTTTCTGTGTCTGATATAGGATTATTTAAAAATGGCCTTTTTACAAGTTTTCAAAATTATTGGAGCAAAAATTTAATATTGTTGATTTTTACAACTTCATTCCTTATTACGAACAAGCCTTGTTATAAATTTTTTAAAAGTACAATCAATGCTAACTCAGTTAAAAATTATTAAAAATTTAAAATTAATCACAACAAAAATAGAATATTGAAAACGTTAATATTCTAAATATAGAGCAATTAATAATAAACACTTTTTAATGCTTCAACAACCCTTTGATAATTCACGCTATAGGAAGGCTTTTTGGCCATATGGTTAACTGTTGAACTGCTGTTGAGAGTGTGGTCTGCAGGCTGTAGGTCTCGTTTTAAAGGCTTCTCAGGGAGGCTTCAGTTCATCAAAAAACCACTGGTCGTTCTTGGTTAGTGACGTTGAAAATAAAGATATCTTTAGGCTAATGCGATAAAAACTAGATTTTTATGTCTTTAAGTCGACCATCAGTCGCCCCAATTTGAGTTTTGGTGGTGCAGTAGATATGTTTCACAAGGATTCAGACGTTTGTTAAAGTTAAAACTTTTCCATAATTAGTAATATAAAATTTAGCTTGAATATTTTTATAATTAAAACATTATTTCTAAAACTCAATATTGATCAACGATAACAACCAGTAATATATCGAAGCTTAAAAACATTATTTAACATAAAACATTCATAATGACGCAGATATCATTGTGACTATAACGAGCCTGTGTCTGATCAGCATAAACAGCATCAAAAGCTCCGAAAGACAAGCAGCTGCCGATGGAATTCGAGGGCTAAGGTAGGTCCAGAATGTTCTATGGTTCTTTTGTTGGTCTGTATTTGTTTTTGAATGGAGAAAACTTTTCGAAACGCTTTTTTTATAACTTTTTAGACTTGGTGTGTTTGC
>OZ038326.1:2367902-2519198 GCA_964035795.1 Pterobdella sp. o SKG-2022 | reverse complement strand
ATATGTATACAAAAGCATATCTCTTCAGCCCAAAATATAAAGTCAAATAAGTTCAATGATTAAACTCTCATTATTGATAGGAACTGTGCACAACAATGTACATAGGCTTTCTGGGACTTATACTTTTTTCGTTTCTTCTCCATGTGGCCGAGAAAGACTCCAACTCAAAAATTTCTACCTTCCCTGATTCCCTATGGTGGGGTGTGGTAAGTTCGCCATTGTTTCAATCTATAAAACTTTGATGATGTTTACAGGCTACAGAATTAAGTCAATAACTAATAAGAAAGGTTGTTAAAGAACCTAATTATTAATGATAGTATAGTTATAAACTATATATAGAGTATTATAATCTTAAAACTGTATAATAGTAACACATTTAATCACTGAAACTTGAGCAGGTTCTCTATAAGCCTTTTATTAAAGATTGCTATGAAAAAAATTCACCATTAAAATGATAAAATATTCCGTACGAATACTTTTTATCTACAAAATGCACAATTAAAACTTCAACATTCCCACAACCCAGGCAACTCTATCAACGGTGGGCTATGGGGATGCTGTACCCATAACATGGCCGGGCAAGATCATTGCCTCCTTTTGTGCTCTTCTTGGCATCTCCTTCTTTGCTTTACCTGCTGTCATTAGAACTATTATAAATTTTTCGTCGTTATATTGATTTAAAAACATTCATTATTTTAATTTTTTTGTATGTTTTAATTTTAAAACAAGAAATAATTTTTCATGGAAATTCGAGTATACAATTCAGAAATGTTCACAGGGCATAATGGGGTCAGGTTTTGCTCTAAAAGTTCAACAACAACAGAGAGAAAAGCACCTTAGTCGTCGAAAAGTACCGTACTTATAACAACCACTTCACTTTTCATTTATGACAAATAATATTTTGAATTAACTACATATAACACATAAAATGAATTAGACTTTTATAGAAACTACTTTTTAATTATTTTCAGTAAAATCATTCTTCCAAAAAAACATTGTCTGAAAAGTTAGACCCTTTATCTCCATACATAACAGGCCCCAGCCGCGTCTTTGATTCAATGTATGTGGCGTCACCACGCCTTACAGACCTCAGACCAGAGCTCTTCTTGGGCCATCTACTCCGTCAAAGCATTTCCCAAAACGTCAGTTGTTTTTACAACAGTTGATGAATACTGTTATGATAAAAATGTTTTTTTTTAATGCAAATTTCTAATTATGAATTTTTTTGGGTAGAAATTTTTAAAATCATGATATTAGTTTGATTGTTTAGTGATGTAAATTTCTAAAAAAAAAGAAAACGTTTTGATTTCATTTCAACAGAGGCAAACCACATTCGACAAAAGTGAAGCTGTCCACCAAATGGAAGCAGGGCTATTCTGTGAATAGCGTGCCCCTTGAAAAACTTCTAAGGTCTACTGTTTTAAAAAAATTTATTTTTGTAACTTTTCAATTTGGATATGTATAACACTAAAAAAAATTTTAGAATAAAAATATAAAATATGTTTGGTTGGAACAAAAGAGATTATCGAATTCAAACTATCAGATAATAAAATCAAAATATTTAAAGAATTTTTCATTACTAAATTTTATAAGCTTTGTATTCCAAATAAGACAAAATACAAGTAAGTTGACTCTGGTCTACCTCGAATATACGGTTTTGATTGAACTTCAAATGCAGAAACAAAGAAAAAGTTGCATCTGTAGCCAGACCTTCCGAGGAATACTTGCAAATTTGTAAAAACTTCCCATTTTTAGACCTCACAACCCCCATATGCAAACCTTTAAAATCCTCCTACGAGCTCTCAATATACCAGCCAGCCTTCCATCCATATCTCAGAAGTATACAATCCTTAGATTATCCGAACATAAAATCAGATCCATTAAGCAAAAGCTCTGTGTTGAGAATCAAATCTCACCCATCGTCTGAAAAGTCCTCAAATTATGATTTTGCATCTTCATCTTTACGTGCTTCTCGTAACAATACTGACACTTCCATGAGCTTCATCAAAACTTGTGATCCAGCCACCCCCGAGACCCAACAAACATCCTTCTCGTAAGTATCTACGAAATTTGCCATGTATATATTTAATGAGTTATATATGTTTTAAATGAGCATGCATCAATCAAATCATATATTCAAAAATAAGTTATAAATTTATAGGTAAAATTTTTATTAAATACGTTTCAGCTGTTCAAAGGCATTTCGAATTTTTTAAAATTTACTTTCAATGTTGAGGGTATTCAAAAAAGCCTTTTGAAATAGGCTGAAATACCTGGAAACACAGCTATAAAATAATCCATAATAAGAATTTTATACTTATTTAAAACATATTTCTAGGCAAAACAAAGATTTTCTAGAAATTTCTCCGAGTGGTATGTTAAAAATCACGCAATTTTTTTGAAATAATGTTAAAAACTCTTGAAACCAGGTTCTTCTGATCAAGCACTGAATTCGAAACATAGGAGGATGGTTAGAGTAATTAACAGGATCAAAGTTTTTGTTGCCAGGTTCAAAAACTTTTGAATGTATAGTTTTGTTTATTTGCAATCATCATGTATGTTAGAAAAAATATAGTAACTGTTTTTACATAGTAATATAATATATAGTAATAGTAAATATAGTAACCGTGTTTTGATAAAAGTTATCCTTAAAAGTCGATATAGTTATTTTTACATTTTGTGACAAAATAGATAGGGTGTTTATTAGATAGATTTTAAAAATCTCGATTTAGACGCAACTTCAAAGAAGCTTTGAAGCCATACGATGTGAAGGATGTAATCGAGCAATATTCGGCCGGTCATCAAGATATGCTGGCTAGGATAAAAGATTTGCAAGCCAGGTTCAATAGTTTAAGTTTAAACATAAAAATTATTGTTTTTGTTTGTAGTTAATGTTTTTTATGCACTCAAACATTTCAGACTTGACAACCTGGGTGAAACTGTGGTAGGTAATCGTAATGCCATCTCTTTGACAAAAAGAATGATTCAATTGGAATTAAAAGTAAAGGTTTATTAATAAAATTATAGCTCTATTTCATTTTTGATTGTTTCAGGTAGATCTGGTCTCCCTCAAAATAGATGCTCTCAACATCAAAGACGAACAAGACCCTCAACCAAAAAACCTACTTTACCAACATTCTAATGTTTTGTCGCCAGAGTACCAATACGACTCTGTGGCTGAGGAAATGGCTAGCACAAATAGCGAGGCTGCTAGCACCTCCAGTAATTGGCTTGTTAATGGGTTTCCCACCGGTATGAACCCTTCGGCATTTTCTTCTCCTTGCAACGAAACACAGAACTATTATGAAAGATTGCTTGAAACTACTGGTTCAAAAGCAAAAACTTGTGAAAAGTTTTGAACGCTTTAATCGTGGAAAACATTGCCAACTTGAAATCTTGAATCTCTATGCTTGAACAACGCAGTTTTAATATTGCAAAACTCATTCTTTTATCCATCTACAACTTAAAATTTATGTAAACTGAAATCATCTTCAACAATGATAAAAATCTAAATAAAACTAAAAGAATAATTTTAAGAATTAGAACTTTACACATTTCACCAAAACACTTATTTCAGCGTTTCCATTATATCAGCCTCTTTGACAGCATTTTGATTTTCTGTAAAATAAATTTGGATAACTTTTTAAATGAGTTTTTATGATTTTTTAATCTTCAAAATAAATAAATTTCTAGATACATTTATTGTTTAAGTTAACAACTCGTTCAACAGTATGAAAATCAATACATACCTCCCAGCACGCTATTCAAATACAATTTCAGCTTGAAGACGTGGGACGGGTGTGGTTGAGGAAGATGGAGTACACTCTATTATAATAATAATAATAATAATAATAATAATAATAATAATAATAATAATAATAATAATTTATAAACAGATTCCATTGTTTTTTAAATATTTCTATTTCAACATTTCATATTTCAAAAAAAATTTCTGATGACTTCGATAATTCTACTTCACCTATTTTTAAAAGAATTAGTCACAAAGCAATAATTTTAAGACAAATAACCATCATATAAACTACTTTGTTGAAGCAGGCTTGGGCTTGCTGGTGCTTACTACTCATACACAGCGTCACTGCCCTGTTGAAGTTCATCACTGCCCTGCACTCTTCAACCATGGGCATTTTCACTCCCGCCACTTTTTCTGTCGTTTTTAATTAGATTTTATAAGATTCTATAGTGAAAATAATAATAAGCTATTCACTTCATTGAGCTTTATTTGAACTTAGCGCTATGAAATTAGGCAACGTTGTTTATTTTTATTATTATCACCACCATCATCATCATCATCATCATCACTATTATTAGCTACACAATAAGCTGTGATATACTGGCACAAAACGCTTGTAGACTCACAACCTTTTCCAGGGAACCTGCTGACATCAGTGATGGAATCCGGAAGAAGAAGATCCTCACACTCCCCCAATTTATCCAGGCCAACTAGAGACCGTGCCTTATATACCTGGCCCAGGTATCTGTTGTAGAGGTTATCGTTAAGTTATGTATTGGCGTGTTACAGTAGTAGATTATCGTCATCTTTATTAGCATCATCATAATCATTATTACCACCACTACCACCATCATTCTCATCATCAATATACCAAAAAAAAATACAGATTTTAAACACATGTGAAAAATAACTTACAAACTCCTTTTAGGCAATTGAATAACAAATAGTGATTTAATTAATTAGCTTAATAACTTTATATAGATTATACAAATGAAATTCTAAGGTACCGATGGAAAGAAGGAAGGTTGGCGGATGAGAGAAGGAGGTTAGATGTTTGGAGTGCCTGGTGGAAGTCCTGGTGATGAAGGCTTAAGTAGCTGGATAAGAGAAGAGCCGATCGTCTGTAAGTATAATCATCATCATCATGTTTAGCATAATCATTCTCATCTTCATCATCATCATCATCTTTTTTATCATTATTATCCCCATCTTCATCATTATAATTATCCCCATCAACTTCACCATAACTAGCTAATTAAAAATAATTAAAACCAGAAACATATAGATTGCATCTCAAAACAGATTTGCTATTGAGAAAAAATATTCAAAGCAGTCATTTAACGATTAAAAGTAAAAAAAGTTGCCTTATATTATAGCTGAACTAGTGATATTTAATGATAGAGAGGTACTAAAAACAGTTTTCTATCAAAGAAAAGCCCAGCCCTTGATAAAGAAAAACGGACTATGAGAAGGATTCGGTTCAAAAGTACCACCTTATAGGACAGTAGTCAAAAGAGAGATATTTATTGATGGAAAAAAGCTATAAATAGTTTTTATTGATAGACTCACTTGAGGTTATCCACCTCACAAGCAGTAGCCAGTGCTGAGGGAGCCAGGCACGTGTTCATGCTTCTACATATAGAAATGTTATTATTATTCATTGTTATTATTATTATGTTCATTAGTATTAATCAAACCATAAAACTTAAAATCATAAAAAAACTCAACGCAACAAGAAACCACTAGAGCATAGGCATCAATTGAGTAATAATAAATGCATTAAACACAAAACCAAAAATTAATTGTACATTACCACAGCAAAGGATCGTTAAACAACACAACAACACAACGTATTATTGAAACACTACATCACACCTGTGACCACTGTGGCTAATGTCAGCCAGCAACGAAGAAAGACTTTTGGCATCTTTGTTATTGGGGCTGTTTTTAGAGTGGGTGTCATTCACGATGTTGAGGCAGACCAGGGCATTCTTAACACACAATGATGCAAACTCCATGGTTGGCATGGGAATAGCACTTGAGTACCTTTGTGTGGAAGTATTCAATCAATTACCAGTATGAATATAGAGAAGTTCATTTGAAAAGTTTTTAGATCATTGAGTATTATGAGTTATGAATGCAAAATAATTGAATGGAATATGAATCAACCAACGAATCACCATCACTGTATATATTTTCATGAGATTGGGTGTGAAAACAATCAATAAATAAATCAAGCAATCGATCAAGTAACCAGCCACCGATTCTTTCCATCACACATCTTTATAAAGTTGGTGAATAATCATCACCCTCAAATAATCCCTATTGTTACAATTAATGTCATTATTACCATCACCTACATTATAACACCCCTAACTTATTGTGGTTCTTGGGCTTTCGAACGCAATCAAGCACAATCTTACGGTACTTTCCTAAGCCAAGTGTTTTGTGTACTACGCCTCTGTACGCATCCGTCGCTGGGTCTTCAGACGTCTTGATAATAATAATAATAAATATTATTGTTTTCTAATTTTTTATATTATTATAGTGGGTTTTTATTGCGGAGAATTATTCAAAAAACTAAAACGAACAAAAACTCAGTGTACATGATGAATTGAGATCATCATTATAACCTGTTTATAAACCGCAACGGAACACTCGGCCAATCTCAGCCATAATCTTGAGTTATTCGGATACACCTGAGAATTTGTAAAAAGAATAATGTCTTTTATTCTACTGATTATGTCATGAGCAAGTTCGGTTGGATATCCATTGTAAATAGTGATGAAACCTTGGAAACTTTATCTATCTATCTATCTATCTATTAATCTACCTCTATAAAACAACACTTCAAGACTTACCTGAACGATGTTTAGAAAGATATCAAAAGCTTGAGTAGGTTTTCCACAATGGAGCAGAGTGACAGCTGTGTTGTGTAACAGTTGGTTGTGATTGTTGTCACTCAGAAAATTAACGGGTCGTCCAGACAGACTTGTGGAGGTTAGAAACGCATCTGTGAGAAGGAGGTTTATATAAGATAGTGTTTCCTTAGCAATTCTATTCATAATTTTTGGAATAAATATCTTCCCGATTGAGAATTTTAATATATTTCAAATATTTTGAAACATAATAATGATAACTCGTTGAAACCTAGAAGTAATGAAAAATTAACACATTAAAATTTTGAAGTTTTTCTTTCTAACAAATACTTCATCAAAAAAGCATCTCAAAACTAACTAGGTGGCACAACTACGTCATTTTCTTCAGCAATCTTTACAGCTTGTGATAATTTCGATAAAGCTGTGTGGTAGCTACCAGTTTGGAAAAGCATCAAAGCAATGTTATTGAAAGCTTTCATACTGAAGTTCGGCGATGTGGATGGAGATGTGAGAGAGTTCAGTAATTTCAAGCATGAATCAAAGTCTTTACACACATAATCCCATTCGCTTTTTAAAAGGGTTGTGTTCTGTTGAATTAGAAATATTAATGAAGAACGAAAATTTAAAATGAAATAATTCTACAAAACCTGATTGGCTGTTAAAGAATTGAATAACTTTGAGGTTTTAGGATTGGTTGATTTCAGCATTATATGACACTTCAACTTGTACTAATAAAAAAGATTTAAAAAATTTAAATTAATAATAATGTATTTATTAACTAAATTAAAAATAAATAAATAATTAATAAGGCTATTTATTTTTTTTATTTGTATATTATTTAAGGATTGTGTGTTGCAGGGTCAAAGAAATGTGTATCTGATGGCATACCTGTGTAAGCACATCCTTGCTTAGATATTGGCATGACTCGAACCAAGAGATCAGTTTTAAACATTCTTCAGGCTGTTAGATTGTTTGAGAATTTATAAAAATAGTAATGATAATATAACACATGGAAATAGCATTAGTATTACAATAAAAGTAATAATAGTCTTATTATCAACATTGAAACTACATGAAAAACCAATATTTGAACCAATAAATATAGAATTAAATTACCTTATAAGTAACCAATAAAACCTGCATCATTAAACATGCTGAGAGTTTTGCAAATGATTCATAAGTTTTATCCTGAAAAATAAATTTTATTTTCAAAATGTGATACCATGATCCTAAAGTTTTTATGATGATAAAAACTAATTTGAGATTTTTATCACTTTTATCCTTTATTTGATATGAAAAAACTGAAATGATTGAAGCATAGATTAAATATGATTCAGAAAGCAGAACCTTGGACAAGTTTTCAAAAGAAAGAAGAAGTTTGTTGAGAACTTTGAGTGCGGAACTAAATTGTTTTGTATAATAATGCATCAAAGCTTGGTTGTAATACAAAACACAGAACTCTATGCCATTATCAACATCTTCTAAATTTTCTGCATCTATCTGGAAATTAATATTAAAATCGTATTTGTTGTTTGTGAATGATGTTAAAATTATTAACTCACTCTTAACTGAAGATTTTGCAGACATATTAAAAATTCGTCAGTTAAAGTACAATTTGATTTGCGGTATTCAATAACAGAATGGTTGAGATTTGCTTTTATATCACATCTTTTTTGAACTAATCTGTTTATTAAAGTTGATGATGCTTCAAAATCTTTTTCTTCAAAAGCATTCAAAATTTGCTTTGCAGTTTTTATATCTTCATCATCTGGTGAGATTAAGCCAGGGTCGACCATTTTTGGTTTGAAGCTTTTAGAACAAGTTTTATGAATAAGTTGTTGTGCACAAGTTTCTTTAAAAGTGAAGAAATAGTGTTGACCAAACTCAATAATTTTGTATTAATTTTTTTAAAAAGTTTAAATGCAGAACTATATGTAAATTAACTTCAAATAAATTTAAAACTCAACAGCTCTACTTTAAAGTATTTTTAGATTCACTTTTGTTACTAAACGCTTAAAAAGATTGCTTAGAGTTAATGGTTCTAAAAGAATGACATTCAAAAAATGTTTCTTTTGTAAAATAATTGTCGCGTTGTTTGTATAAAATGTTCAGTGAAACCAGAAAAAAACCTTTTAAATGTGTTTTTTGTTTTGCTAAATTTTCTTGTCACAAAAACTTTGAAAGTCATTTACGTCTTCATAGAAACAAATCACTTCTATGTAAATTTTGCAAAGCAATTTTTCTCAGCTGGAACTCAATCAAAGTTCATTTGTGGAAAGCTCATTCCGTAGCAAACATCGATTACAAAAAGTTATTCTATTTATTGAAATAAAAAAATTAGTTTGTAATTTTTACTTGCATTTTTAAAAATTGTTTTTTAAATTTCAGAAATGCAATTGTATCTCATAAACAAGCTTTTGTCAAGTTACCAAAATGTGATGTATCTTCAGCTACTAATAAAAGTCAAAAGGATTATCAATTGGAAACTGATAGAAATCTAAATGAAGATGAATGCACATCATATGGCTGTATCAGATGCAACAAAACATTCAAGAATAAATTCAGTCTTTCTAGACATTTGAATTATCATATTGAAAAAGGAGAATTAAAAAATTCTTCATCTAATGGTTCAGCTTGTACAACTAAGTCTTGATTGACCCCAATTTTAATATTTTTGTCAATAACTTTGGAAGTTTTATTATGTAGTAATGTCAGAAATCCAACTTTGAATATTTTCATTATCATCATCTTGCCTCTGTTTCCATGCTAACATGGCTTAGACAAACTTTTACGATCTTACACCAAATTTAAAAAAAGTTCAAAATTTTAGATTTTTATTGACTTCATAAAATGAAACAATGTATTAATATCTTTCCATGCTTCAAAATAGATACAAGTTTCACTAGTACTTGATGTATCATAAATATAAGTGCTTCTAATGTATATTATCAAGCTAAAATTAAAATAAGTAGCATAAGTTTTCAAAACACCTGAATTTTCAGATAACTTTCATTATATAAGACTTGAAAATCACTAAAACTTGTGAATTTTTAAAAATTAGATTTATAATTTTAAAATGGAATAATATAATCAATTGTATTTGACTTGAAAATTTCATCAACAATTTTTTATTATACATTATATGATGTCAATAACATAACGGTCGCCTTGGGTGAGAAGAGTAAAAAAATGATGCCAATTTTAAATCAGACATGAATATTTGGTGAATTGTAACATTTTAACATAATTTAATGAATATAATTTGACTTAATCATCACAGCAATACAACTAAACTAATTTATCAATGAATAGCTCCAAGGCTTCATCATTTTTGAAACCAACAAATTTGTCAATTTGTTTGCCATTTTTAACTGCCAACACAGTTGGTACAGCCATCACCTGTTAGGTTTTAAACTAGAAAACATCTGATTTTAGAGGTTTACAATGTAATCAATGTATGTATTAATATTATAAAAATCAACTATTGAATTTAAAATGTATTTTTAAATGAACTTTGATCTTGGTGGGAATTCATTGAAGGTGAATTTTAAACTAAACAACTAGACTAACATATAATTTTTGGTCAATATAAAACATGAATTTCTGACCTCATACTCCTCAGCCAACTCAGGCTGTTCTTCTATGTTCACCTTGGCTAGTACCAGCTTGCCCTGGTTCTTGCTTATGAGGCTCTCCAGTTTCGGAACTAGCAATTTGCATGGCCCACACCAACTACCATTTGTTTGGATCAATTAGTAGAAAAATTTTCATAGTTTATTTTATTTTACTTTTTTATTGAAGAAACAAAGTTTATAAGATACAAATTAAATTTTTGAAGTTTGAATGATTGCATCATCAGGTGTTAGTTTCCCAATGACCACCTCCAGTGAAGATTGAAAAGGCAAATGAATTAAAAACTAATTTACTTTCCTAAATTAAATACTTGATATAATTAATTTACTATGATTACAATAGGAAGACTTACTCTGCATAAAAATCTACAATAACGGGCAAATGACTATTGAGAACTCTTTTTTTGAAATCTTTACTATCTTGAATATCGAAAACATTTGGAATAGATTCACTGAAATAACGTTTAGATGTATTGTTTTTGATATCGCTCTTGTTGGACCAAGTTAGAGTGGAATTTTTCAAAACGTGAGATTTTTCATGTGTGGAAACCATTTCAAGAGATTTTGCAATACCACTAAGCGGTGCTGATCTGCTCAATGCCTTTGGATATGACATCTTTTTAAAAAGTCTTTCTATGGGAGTCCCAACTCGTTTGGCCATTTGTCTTAAAGCCATTTTTGAAAGAATCTTTGAAGTTAATTAATTAGTATTTAATTATATGTTAAATTATTTTTAATATTGGAAATAAAATATCAATTTACATGAAACAAAGTTAGGTTCAAGTACGATCACATAGACTAAACAACTTTTCTAAATTTAACATAAGAACAAAAAAATTTACTTTTTGTTTTTTACTTTTTTATAGGATGTTAATTTTTGCAGGATTTTTTTCGCTTTAGTGACGTTTTAAAAAATCAATGAACAACTAGTTATTTATTTTAACAAAAATCGTCAATTTATTATACACAAGATGAAAATTTATTCAAAAACTTTGAATTGGGAAAATGAGATTTCTTGATTTTTCTCGCATACCAGCAAATAACAACAAGCAAACCTATGAAAAAACTTGAGATACTAATTATTATTATTAAAATGTAAGAATTGCTATGTTTTTCAACAGAAGGGTTTTTACGAGAAAAGCTGGAAAAGTTGAATATTTTTGGAATTGTTGTACTGTTAGTGAAGCTCTGATTTTTTGAAGAAATTAATAAATACGTAGAGTTACTTACAAAAATGCTTTTTTCTAAGATGGGCGCATTATGTTGAACACTTTTCTTTTTGAAATCCCACACAATTTTTCTTTGACGAAGATTTTTTTGGCATACAATGATTTTAACTAATAAATTACTATTGCTATCTTCGAAGTTATTATCAATTTTTGATTCAAACTTAAAATTATTTTCTATTGCATTGACTTTTAGTTTAATTATACTCTCAAACTTTTTGAGAATTTGTTTAAGAATTTTTTTTCTAGTTTTGAAAATACCTTTATACAAAAATTTCTTTTCATCTCTAAGAACACTTTCATCGAAGCATATCTTACTACCGTTGAAAACATTTTTCAACAGTTCTTCATTCTTTCGGGAATTCTCCAAAAAGCCCAAATGGAGTAAAAGAGATGGAGATGAGAGCTTTGTTAATAAATGCGATGGGCGTCTCCCTTGTTTTCTTAACTGGCTCGTGCGTTGGGACTGAAAAGTTTAAAATTATTCAAAATTGATGTAATTATTCAGTTCAAAAACTTTCACGAAACTTGATAATGTGAGCTCGACTAACGAAACGCCTCGATTTGATCATTTGGTGTTTGGCTCTATTTTTTTCGGATTAGGCTAGTTGAGTTAATCAGTGATTTATAAATACAAAATAATTATTTAAATATATTATTTTTACTAAATTTTTCAAAATTAGTTTTAATTACACCAAAAAATCGTTTTGAATAACGTCAATTTTGGTTTTTAAATAGTAAAATATTTTGTGAATTTCAAAACTGTTATTGAAATTCATAATACAAAACCTATTTTATCATCTATATTATAAGTATTTTAATTAATATTATATTCCTTCATTTTTCCAACGGGAGTTTCTAATACATAGTTCCCCAAATAATTCCTTCATAAACGTGGCTTAATATTTAATAACCGGAATGAAAACCAATCCGTGATGAAGTAGTGAATAAATATGAACTTAATAGTAATTTAAAAAGTTATGTAATATTAACTAGATATAAGTTTGGAAGTCAAAAATCAATAAAACTCGGAAAGAGTTCAAATAAAACCAAATAATAATTTTTTTTAACTTTCAATAAAGAATTTAATCTCAATATTATTTTAAAATATATGTAAATATTGAGAACGCCAAATTATTGAGACAAACCATGATTTGGCTTAAAAGGGTGGGGCCGAGATGGAGTATGGTATTATTTAAGTTGACAATTTTCTCTTTAATTTTATCTCGTTTATCATGGCTGTTATTATTAAAATCCATTTTATTATTGTTTTTTATTTTATTTTTTGTGTACTTTTTTTTGTTTTGTTCATTATTATTTTTTATATTTTTATTTTTATTATGCCTGGTAAAGCTAAGGGTATAATCACTAAAACTAGTTGTTTCTTTGTTACTTTCAATATCATTTGAATTGTATTTCTTAAGATTATCATTTTTATAAGTATGATTGTGTTCATTTATATTATTATTTTTATTTATATTATTATATTTATTTATATTATTATTTTTATTTATATTATTATATTTATTTATATTATTATTTTTATTTATATTATAATTTTTATTATTTTCATAATTAATTTGGTTGATATTACTCAACGCACTGGGCGTTTTCAGGTTATTATTATTCGTTATCTTATTATGTTTGCAGTTAAGTTTTTCGTTCTTCGGCTTTATCATCTTTTGATTGTTCTTTCTTTCGAAAAAAAAATTATAAATTTTTTTGTAATTTAGTTCACTTTTCTTTATCTTTAAAAAAAGTTTTTGGTTGAGAATCTTGATTAACTTTTCATTTTTCTTTGAATCTTTGAAGAATGATTTACGGCTTATTTGTAAACATATGAAGAGCTGAGTGTTTGAATCATCTTTCAGTTTACTTTCTTTTTTAATATTTTTTATTTCAATGTGATTTTTAGCGATATTTTTGGTGAATTT
Source organism: Pterobdella sp. o SKG-2022 (assembly GCA_964035795.1). Taxonomy (NCBI): domain Eukaryota; kingdom Metazoa; phylum Annelida; class Clitellata; order Hirudinida; family Piscicolidae; genus Pterobdella; species Pterobdella occidentalis. The sequence continues at coordinate 2,505,776 of OZ038326.1, read as the reverse complement.
TTTGGTTAAAACTTTCTTTAAGCAAAAATATTTTAGCTTAACTAAAAACTTCTCCTTCCTATCAGTTTTATCATTTATATTCTCAGCAACATAACTGTTTAAACCATTAAAATAATTGTTCACGTCATTATTATATTTATTTATATCATTTTTAAAAGTTTTTTTTATATAATTATCATAAATATTATTATCTTTTCTTTTTATTGAGACGTTGGAGTTCTCTTTAAGCCCTTTGTTTGTGCTATCCATAACAGAATGGCCAAAATTTGTAGAGAGAATTAAAAAAAGCAAAAAACAGAGTATCATTTTAATGTGCCATCTTGTTTATTATTCCATTCAATGTATCCTCTTTTAGTATTAAATCTCATCGGAGAAGCGCCGCTAAAAATTTTTTTATTCTTTCATCGAAATATCTCTAAATTTAAACATTTCAGAGTTTAGTTTGATCAAGACTTGTGTATCATAAGTTTGAGAGATTTAAACACATAATATTCATTAATAATTAGTTCCAACGCCATTGAAAATCAGTTGTCTTCGTTGGCATCTCCTTATATAAAGAATAGGGCGTGTATGATTTACTATGTTAATATAGGAGGATACTTATCAAAATATACAATTCTATCAAAGTTTTTAGAATTTTGTATGGTTATAACGACATAAAATAGGGCAAAAATATTAATCCTAAAAAATCAAACCCTGAATCATTGACAAATTATTAAACCGAAAGAGTGTAAAGGTAGGCTAAAATCATTACAAAATAAGGCAATCATAACAAAGCTCATTGTTTTCAAACTGAAACAAAAGAAATCAAATTTTCATGAAGAATTGTTTGTATGGAATGAAAATATTAGGTTCGAAAGTAATTCAAGCATAAAAAACTGCAGAAAACGTCTGTTGTTTTATAATTTAATTATCTTTCAAACTTCATCATTACCTATTAAACTTGTTTTAGAAACGTAAATAGTACATAAAATTTGAGAATAATTAAATTGTGATGAGCATCTCATCAAAACTTGGTTGGGTTCACCGTGTATTCTCGTGTATTGTAGCTCATGATGTTAGGGTTTTCAATTTCCTGAAAAAAATAAAAAAGCTACCATAGATATGGGAACGTGAAAAAAATTGATAATTGAATAGTTGGATTTCAACAACCGTTAAATCTGTATACAAACCATACATTGATCCTCTCAACATACAACATATAGAAAAACATTTTTTTCATCGTTTATCATTTTTTCAATCATATTTTATGGGCTTAGAAGTGGAAACACATTTTGGAATGAGTTCTATAAGAAAAAACGGGATCGAAACCGGAAAAGTTTGATAATCATTCTAACGCTCTACCAGCTGAGCTATGCTGACCAAATGCATTCACTATCTTAAAATGAAACCAACCGCATCAAAAACATTACCTCTTGAGAAGCAATAAATTTGTTGCTGCAACACGTGACCCTACAGCTGATAGCAGCGGCTACGATGGCGGTCAGAGCTTCAAAGAAAGCAAAAATGGCCAATAAGCAGTCGACTGCCACCATGTTTCCATAAGCTACGCCTTTGTTATCCTGCGGAGGTGTTGTTATGTTTCAGAAGTTTTAATAGTAGATAAATAAAAATTGAATTGGTTAATAACTGGATAGATAGGTGGATAGATAGTAAGATAAATAGATGGATAGATAGATAGATAGATAGATAGATAGATAGATAGATAGATAGATAGATAGATAGATAGATAGATAGATAGATAGATAGATAGATAGATAGATAGATAGATAGATAGATAGATAGATAGATAGATAAATAGGATAGATAAATGAATAAGTAAATAAGAAATTAGAAAGGTTACAAAATTGGTAGATGAGTAGATAGATAGTGAGCGAATAGATTAAAATATACTTAAACAGATAGGTTAATACATAATAAATAAAAAAGTAAATAGACGGTTATATAAAAATTTAACCAATGGATAATAAAAAAATAAATATGAAAATCTTTAGACCGATAAACAGATAGATAGGTAGACAAAAAGATATACAATTAGATAGATACATAAAAAGACAGAGATATAGTCAAATATAACCAAGTATAATACTTCGACAGTATTCAAAGCTCAAAAAACTTTGAAACACAAATACCGCATAAAACTGATGCAAATGAGTGCTAGACAAATGAGTCAGGGAAGTAATGCAAATGAAGAGAATGATTTAACCATATAATAATTAGCAAACAGTTTAGGTGTAGTAATGCATCCAATGCTAAAAATCCTTTAAATTTGAGGTGTCTAAACTATAACAAAAACTATCATAGGTTTTTTAGTATATAACGAGTTATGAAAAGGTTTCACGCATTTTAGTTAGTTTTTGAAGAATTATTGTGTTTATTTTAACTTTTCTCATAATTTGAAGGATCTTTATTTAAGTATATAATAGATTATAAACCAAGTAATTTACTAAATTGTTTAATTTTGTTTGATAGAACAAAATCAAATATTATAATACTATATATTCAATGGATAACAAACTATTTTTAATAAATTTATTTGTATTTATTATGCGCAACTTTGATTTCCAAGATTAACTTCTAAACTCCAACCAGCCTGAATTCTTTCACATTGATTTTTTAATTTAAAATTACTTCTAAGTTATCAAAGGTTTAATATTTTTAATAGGTAAATGATCTTAACATATCTATTTTCAATTAAACAGATTAACACATTAAAAATATAATTTAATATAAACGAAATTCTTAGAGCTTTCAAACAGTAGTAAAAAACTTTTTGCTATGTCTATAAGTTAATCATATAACAATACATATTCATCACGATTATCGTGTATCATATTATTTTTAATATGATTCAAGAGAATTTGTTTTAATTGTTCAACTATTATTGTATTGTAATTCATACTATTTTTCTATGAGTTTTATCTCCAAAAAACGAAACTGCGGTACAATAACCAGTCCTTGATTGAATATAACAAAACTAAGTGGTATCCAAAACTAAGATGCATTTTTTGAAAAACATCAAAGCTTACACATGGAAAAAAAATTGAATATCTAACATGGATTCTTATGTTGTTACTCAGCCTAGACAGGTTGTCAAAGGCAGCAGCCGCTACAGCAAGACTGAACATGAGTCCAGCTAGTAAGGAGGCCAGAATGCTGAAGACCATGTGAGCAACTATCTGTTATAGGGTTGTGGTGTTGGGTGGGTTTTTGGAGAAGATGTTGGATGTATGTAGAAGAACGGTTATCAGTGTGTCTTACATGTTGGGTGTGTTTTTTAGAGAAAAGTTTGTGTGAGTTAGGTTTGAGATTTTTGTAAGAGGGGGTACCATATTATGTTTCAGGTCAAATTTAGGTGATTATTTTCTAGTATATTCTTATTGAAACTTTAGTTTTAAAAGATTTTATAAATAAATTCAGCCTATAAATTTTAATCAAAAAATAAAAAATTTTTTATATAATTAGACTAAAACACCCACCCAGCCGGATTCTTTTTTGCTGTATGTGATGATGCCTACTATGCCAGCTAGAAGGTACTATGAAATTAATAGGCTGAATATATACACTTTCAATCAAAATTAGATATTATAATATGTAAACTTGAAATTATCTCTAGAAACCAGTTACTTTTTTGAATAAAAAATAATTTAGGTCGAAATTATTAAATAATAATGAAAAAAAACAGTTAAAAAAATCAATAAACTAACCATAACACCGCACCAGATTCCATAGGCACTATCACCAAATGTGCAAGAGATTATTGGTTGAGAAATGCCCAAAGCGATGCTGAAGAGAGAGAAAAGAATTTGTAGAGCCCCAGTTGTAGCGGCAATCTTTTTTTGGTAGTGCAGGTATGACCTACTTAGTTGCACCGAAACCACTCGGGTGCCGAAACTGTGAAGTTAGAAGGGTCAATGTTAGGCTTAGGGTAAAGGTTAGTGTTAGAAAAAGAATAAAAAAAATTTTAAAGGTTAAACTGAAAGTTATGGTGAAGTTTGGTCAAATGTTCTACAGAAGTATATTACGGTGTAGAAGTGGGTTCTAGAAAGAACGAGAAAGAAGAATTAGTATACAAATCTACTCCTAGGTTTTCATTAAAGATAATCTCAAATTTTTAATAAAATTTCTTGAAATTATATTTAAAAGTTTAATTGTAAATCAAAATTTTTGAAACATCTTTTCTCACTTCATGCCTGACCGCTCGTATACTTGTGTTTCAGTCACAGTTGTTTTTTCAGTAGAGTTCTCCATCTTTATACTATCTAGCAGGGTTTGAATATTTATAAAGAGTTGATTTTACTTTAAAGTATAATGACTAAGACTCTGATTCAAACGTTTATTTGCATCGAATTAATTATGTAAAATTCTTAAAAATTAAACAGGAATGAACTATTTGTAATAAAAACATAAAAAAGAAATAACAAAAAAGATTTAAATAAAAATAAAATAAAATTTTAAAAAATTTGAACTCATCAATATTAATTATGAACTTATGATAAAATAAACATCCAAAAATTATCTGTGAAACACTGGGACAACTAAAACCAACCTGATTAGAAAATCAGGTGTGAATCCCATTTTTGCTTTATATACTAGCCAAGCAACACATGCAATTAAACTTGGCTCTCATTTGAATACTGGTATATATGAATGTATATTTGATGTATTATAATTGTAAAACTAATTGGTACTTGGGCTTGTTGTATACAATGATTCAAATTTTTGTTTTACAAACTATTTTGATGAATCATTATATAAAACTAATAGATTTTATAAAATTTATCAACTAATTGTACTTTATTTATTTGAAAAAATCAAATTCTTGTCATTATTGTCATGTCTAAGGACTCTTAAGCACCTGTTAATAAGAGTGACGTCAGCAGTCTTAATGTTAATAATTTCACACTACTTCTTATCACCCAAGCCACACATGATCTTGTTAGAATAATAAAATTTGACTAAACTATTCACCTAAAAATAATTTGAAATAGGATATCTATTACAAAGTTTAAATAACGTACTGTAGCCGAATGAAATATATAAAGATACAAAAGATGCACTCTTATAGAATATTAATTCTAATACACAATTTTAATGAAATTTAGTACAATTTTAATAAAAGATATATTAAATAAATTTATGAGAATATAAAATCCATGGTATAAAATTCATAATGGTCATAATCTGAAGTAGAACCCATTGAAAATTTTTACATCTATTCAATTAACCTGAAGCTCTCAATTGTGGTGCAATGTGCTCCTAAAAAATAAATTAAGAGAAAAATTTTTGAATGAATTTAAAAACTCTCAGATGATTGATTATTTTTAAATGAATTCAGTAAATACTTGTGAAATTGAAGTTCATGGTTCAAGCGATAAAATGATTGTGGATTGGTTACAGTGCATAGTTTTCGCCTCACAAATATGGAAAAATTATGAATGAAAAAAAATGAGCTCAAGTACTAAATGAAGTATTCAGACTAGGTCCAGCTAACCTGGGTGACGTAGGAATGTCTTAGTACTAATTTGTATCTTAGGTAAAATAAATTGAAATATTTCCAAAGTTACCGCTATCTTCAAAGCTTTATTAATCATACAAAAAATAATAATTATTTTTTTGATTAAATTCACAAATAACATTAAATTAGGAGTATATTGCTTAGAAATGGAATATTTGTCTAACTAGAGGATTATTTTAATCAATAAAATTATCTCAAAAAAAATTTTTTATTGAAACTTGGTCTCAAAAAGCATAAGAGCTCACCATCAAACCCCTTATAAATATATTACATATAGTTTAATATATAAGTATTGAGCCATTATGTAGAAACATAATAACAAAATCTGAATGAATATGTGTATTAATAAACACTAATGAACAATAACAACACAAATAAAAATAATATAATAATAATATAATCTAATAATAATTAAATCATTAAAAAATAATTACAAAAATAAACAATAAAATATAAAGAATTGAACCAATAATACTAATAATAATCAATAAATAATGAGTTATAACTTGAAGATTAAAAATATTACTTAAAGCCAACACTCACATGTAGTCTAATTAGTGCTGAGTTTTGGTTGAAGGTGGTTTGAAGGTTTGTGGTTTGTTCAGCCAATTTGTGTCCAGATTGATAATTTTTGGGGTTTTAATTTATTTTATATTTAATTATTAAATTTTTTTTTCATTTTTAATAAAATTTTCATAAAATTCAAAATATTGAGAATATGATGGCTTGAATGATCATAATATTAGATTATAAATGCAAACTTGACATTCAGTTTCAACATTCATAGCTTCAAGTGGTCTCTGTAATACTCATCTTTCTTGGACAGAATCATTGAAACTTGTATGGTTAATGTCAAAAGTTTTTTTTCTACATACGTAGCTTTGTTTCTGCATCATCTTTAACGCCAAAAAGAAACCTCAGAAGCATCACTTCATACACTCACTCTTAGTGAATGATCAATGTCTACTGGAATCAATTAAGATGAACTTGTGGATTTTTAGTCTATAATTTGTGTAGTTTCATTATATACTTTTTAAATCCGTTCATTTACCACGCTCATTGTGAAGTGGGCTTATACAAGCTTCGAACCTAGTGACTTTTGATTTTGTATTTAAAGTACTAACCAAACACAAATCTAGTAAGAATGTTGATAACTAAGTCGCCTCTTTTAGGGTTTTCTGTGTCGCAATCATTAGGTTCCACAGGGCGTTCCACGAATTGTAATTTTCTTGAGAATTGTCGTAGGGATTTATTTTAAAATGTTCTTAGGTAACAGTTTAATGTGAAAAAAACCTCAAAGCAAATGATACAAAATTTATGAGTTGAATTAAGTCAACACGAGCTGTTTTCTGTACTCACTTCAAGATACAGCAAAATAAATTCAAAGTTATGTCAAAAAGATATATAAGATTGTTTTGGAAACACCGAAATATATCTGAAAAAGTTACTTTTGAAATTTTCAATAAAAACCATTCAAAATGGGTTAAACGAAAAATAGTTCCCAATGTTCAGTGTTTGTAGACCAATGAAGAGATCATCCTTCAACTTCAAAATGTATCAAATTCTCAAAAAAAACTATTCAATTGATTTGAATCCAAAAAAAAATTAAAATATATAATTGAAATTGTCAAGTTCAGTGTTTTCTCTCTTCATTGTATTTTCACGCTGAAAATTCCTTGAAGAAAAATAAAATTTTAGGGTATTGAATAACTAAATTGTGCGATGAATGTTGATGAGAATAAAAAAACATTTAGAGCTCTATTAATCTAAATCTATAAAAATCATTTTGAATTTGAATTAAAAAATAACGAGTAACAATAAATAAAAGAAGGGAAAAATACGAAAAAATTTAAGCATGAAAAAAAAATGAATTGAAAAAACAATTAGGGTAGATACCTAAAACTACATAATGATGAAAAATAAAAAATAAACTAATTTAAAAAACCAACAATAGAAATTATTAAGAAAGAAAAAATGGATATCACAAAAACATCAATGCAATAAAAAAGAAAGAACTAAAAAACAAAATATTGGAAAAAATGATAAAAAAGAGTAAAAAAAAACCTCATAAAATAATTTAAAAATATAAACAATATAAATAATAAACTTCAGTAGTTGCTATGTTTGGTCCTGTTTCCAACCGGGGATATTATCGCCATTGTATCCAAGTCGAGTTTAACCTTGAATCATACGGTATGATAAAATTATATTATAAGTATGATAAGAAGAGTATCTTTGATATCAAATAAAGGTATTATTGGTATTATTCAAATGATATAATTAATGATTAACAAATGTTGGATTATCGGTGTTTAAAAAATTATATTATTTGGATTGAATCGAATCAAATTATGAGAATAAAAGTGGTTTGAAACAATTGAAAAAAGTGAATGCTTCAGTTGGAAAAATAACTTACATTTTTATAGCTCAATGCTACAATCGACTCACAATGAAGGACGCAAAATGTGCTTAAGTATTCTATAGCACAAAAAAAGAACTGAGACGCCCAAAAAAAACACACATCACACTACAATACCATGAAAAAAGTACAGAAACAATTAAAAACAATAGAAATTTGAAACCCCATACATTACATCCCGATATTATAATTCCAGTATATGCCACCCTATTCAAACCACCAGGGAACATCCCCTCCAATATAACCACCAACAAACATCAGGACAGCAGGTGACTCGTGCACATGAAGCAAACACCATGGAGCAGCAGACGCATACGATGATTCCACACCAGGCTAGCAATGCGCTAACCGCTATGCTTCCGTCATGAATGTTCTGTTAGTGGGACGGGAGAGTTTTGTTACAATTTGATGATCAATAAAATCGAATTTAATGTTTAAGAAAGAGTGTGGATATGTAATATAGTCAAAAAATTTAAAAGTGAACTAAACATTTTTGGCTTAAAAACTTTTGAAGTTAAGGATAGGATAACCTTACTTGTAATTGAGTGATAATATGTTCAAAAAAAATGTGGATATGGTTACAAACCGGCACAAGGTTTCTGTACGAAGCTACGTCATTAATCATTGGTAAGTACTTCTTGAAGTGGTCAGCTAGCTCCAAAGATTTGGCATCATCTATAAGGAGCAGGTTGGTTTTTGGGGAATGTAACTAACGCCCCTACACAAAATGTTGCTATTAATCTGAAGATGTTATACTTCAAGATGAGAAGACGTTAAAAACCAACTAATCTAATAGTACATAGGATGTTTGTAGAATGTTACATTAGTTTCCATAATATAAAACAACTTTTATAAGAATACTATAACTTCTGTAATGATAAAATGATTTGATACTGGTGAAAGAAACGATTTTCACTTGGGTTGTTCCTCAAATACATAGCGTTGTAATCTTGGTGAGCTGACGCAATGCCCAGACCAGTTTGAATGAGAGAGAAAAAAATGGACAATAAATTCATCACAATCGCCCATAAGACCTGGAGGTGTGTTGGTTTGAAGGGTTTCAAGAGGTGGTGAAAGTATTATTCGACGGCAGTCGATAGGATAATGATGATGAAAATTAGCGTTCAAATGCGGTTAATATGATGCTGATGGAGTTTATGTCAGTTAACATTACAGACTCACAAGGGTTGGCCTGATCATCAGACCCAGAGCTATATTGAGTCCCCCTACCGCAACAAACTGAAATAGAAAAGTGCTGATATGGCGTTTTTGTTCACCAATAATTTTAAATCCTATTAAGTAAAACAGGTCCCAGTGGCTTTTTTCGGCGCAATAAAAACAAACTTTAATGACAAAAATAATCAAAATTAAAAACTAATACTGTTGTAATTATGGTCACAAGTATTATTATTAATATAAAACACTCACAAATAGACCGCACCAAATACCATAACCAGTATTTCCGAAAGGGAAACTGAAAGCAGAGTAGGAGGTTTGGGAAATTCCCAGAGCAAACGAGAACAGCCCCCAAACTACTATCATTACACCCAAAACGAGAGTTTTTCTGTGTGAAAAACTATTCAAACGCATGGTTAAGTTAGTTAATAACCAGAATAATTCAATCGAGAGCCTAATTTCAGTTTGAAAAAACTCGCCTCTTTTATGTAGTTAAAGGAAGTTTCAATAGCAAGCTGAGACTTGTCGCAGCCAACTGAGAAACAGGAAGCGAGTTCTGAAATGTCATACATAAACAAATAATATTAGCAATACATGATTCAGAGTGCCTTAGGAACGCTAATGAGTAGCAAACAAAGTATTTGGTCTCCTGTATGATTATACTGTGTTTTCTACCTTTTTTTCTGGTTGTTTTAGTTTTTGCTGTTGTTAAGCGTTTATTCAATTTTAAAGTTAATTTACCAAATTCAAACTTATTAAGAAAAGCTTGATAGATCTTGAAGATAATGTTATTTTTGATATCAGACTCACATTGAATCCATATTTCAATCCCAAATGTTTTTATTTGAATATTTATGTTTGGCTCCAAGAATTAAAATATTCCAATCAATTCTTCATGTTTTTAACGTTGTTAAGTATATTGAAGAAGTAAAAGGACTCGATATGAATCGAATCTCATAATTTTAATGAAATAAATAGAGCCTTCGAATGATTAAAGATTTCAAATAACCGTTTGATACTTTGAATTAATTAATTAAGCTTCACTTTGAAGAGAATCTTCACATTTTCATTAAAAAAAAACTTAAAGTATTTGATGTTTCATTTTGACGCTATATAGATAAAATTTAATAATTTATATTTGCATAATGATTATATAAAATTTTATTTTCTATATGAAATAAAATTATTTTTACTATATTTAGCTTTAGCTGATATTTTCTTCATTTTTCAATTTTGAGATGGAATTCGCTAAAAATAGTAACTTAAAACGAATCGATAAGACCTGATCGTTTATGATGCCTCTTTTGTTCCTGATATTGTTACCAATAGCAACAACAATGATTGAAAAAAAATTTTTTCTTATTAATAAATACTGAAAATAGAGCTCACAATGCCCATGATAGCATGGCTTGAAATATTTTCAAACAACTCAAAAAAATTAAGTTTTGCTTATTTAAAAATAGATTTTATACTTGAATCAAAAACCCATCGATAAAATCTTTCTCTCCATGAGCTAAAAACCCACAAGGTATTTTCCAAAATCAACGAATGCTGGATAACTAAGCCAGTCCCATAAATAGATCAATAAACTAATTAGTCTTAGTCACAAATGACGTCGTCAACGTAACAAATAGACCAGATTGATTGGTCTTATAGAACTTTTGTAAAGCTAAATTATCAGAATGACGCAGAAGAGACCAAATGGCACAATGATATGAAATCGAACATTCAACCATAAATGGTCCAAAGGCTTTCTACGTTCAACATTATAATTTACATGACAATAATGTTAGTAAAATAAAAAGCTTGGCAAAAATTTTGTTTGACAAAACTGGGTGTTTGATTTCAAACAATTTTAAAATGTATCATCAGTATTTGATATAATTTTTTCAAATACTAAGCTTTTCGATATGCGCAAGACATTATCAACTGCAACAGTGTGCATAGTCTATTCGATAATGCCAGTTTGACTTACGGAAAGCTTTTTATAATTCAGTCAATAAAAATTTTTGAATTGAGTTTATTTTGTAATAGGTAGCTTTAATAATATATCAAATCCGATTTGTATTTTGATGCCACACTCGACTGAAATAATTTTCCAGTTTTATTCCATTTCTGTAGTAAACTTTTGAACTCAGAATCCGTCGGAAGAGACAACTGCACAAGGGTGGTTGAAAATGTAAAAGTATAATTTTACCGTGTATCAGCTAAGACTCAAAGGAGTGGTACATTACACATACATAAAAAGTTTTCAACTTATACTCTATATTAAACTTAGGTTTGCGACACACCTTTTGTAAACAAGTTGCATTACTTGATAATGTAAGCTAGCCTTACGAAAAGCTTCGTGTCATTCAATAAATACTTTGTTTGATGTCCTTAATTTAAGTTGTAATTGAATGAGTCGAAAACTCAACCACGGAGATAATTAGGATTGAAAATCCTATATCTTTCACATACGAATCCACTATTGAATTGTTTCTAATGTGAGATGTGTCAAAAAGATAGCATCTATTCAAATCAAATGAAATATTCAATTATTTTTGTTCTATTCAAACGAAAGAACCACAGCAAAATTACTCTGATTTGAGACGACGCCACGTGAGATCAAGTAAGGTGGTTGATGAAGGTTAAAAAAGCCATTAACAAATAACTGAATGAAGACTAGTGAAAAGGTAATAGATTTTAAATGAATTGCAAAAAAAATGAGTGAAATATAGGTGGATATAATGAGATCGGTGGAAACTTCCTAGGAAAACAGCCGTCAAAATGGTTTTAAAAATATTTAACAAATAAATAGTGGGAAAGAATTAAAAATGAAAATAAATCATTTGAAAAAAAGAATATTAAAATGAATTATTTGAAAAAAGAATATTAAAATAAATCGTTTTAAAAATAAACATTAAAATAAAATATTTTACAAATAAATCTTGAAAACAGTAAAAAACGAATGCATAAATGCAGTCTTAAAAATTCCAGAAAATCTTATGCTTTTAATAGCAGCTTCACACGATTTCAAAATATTACATTCTTAAAAAATCAGATCAAAACCCATAATCACTGGAAAACTTTGCATTAAATTGAAACAAAAAAAAAATTGAATTAATTTTAAGTTAATTTTGAAATCAAAACTCAAAACATGAACATGAAGCGCATAAATCTTTACACGATATGAACAATCGCTTGAACAATTAAATTACAAGTCTAAAATTTACACATCAAAACCATTAAAATCCATAAATTGTTCTATATACTAACCAATAAAGTTTTAACTCTATTAATCAATAAAGTATCTATAGTACTGCGGACGCCTTACAGATAGCATCATAGTAGGTGGTAAATCTCAATAGTATCTAATTATAAACTCATATGTTGCACAATCGAGATCTTAACTATCACTGTATATGTACATTTTGTGTGTGAAAAAGTCAAAAACGTGTCTTGAAGCCATAAAAGCCGGCTTAACGCAACAACTCGCCCCAAAAAAGCCTCCTAAGCTCCTCTCAAGACATTGCTACTAGCACGTATGAGAAAAATATAGTTACCGTTTAGGTGAATGAAAATAATACTAATTGGTAATAACAACAAGCATAATAGAAATAATAATAATAATACTAATAACAATAATAATAAAAATGAGAATAAGAATAACAAGTGTTCTGGTCTAAATAGTGCCCCCACGCCAGTAATGATTCCAGACAACGATGATGATGAGAGATTATAAATGATATCAGTAAAATTAATAATGACAATGATAATAATAATAAAAACAAAAATAAGAATAATTATAAAAAAGAATAATGATAGAAATAGTAATTAGGTAAGAAGGTTAAATATTCTGTTGATTCAAGTCACATATCTATAGAGCCAGAAAAGCACAAGGACAACTTGGGCCAAGTCCTGGAACCTCGTCTGACCCGCAGTGCCAACCACTCACTTCTCTTCTCTATAGATATGTCTTTGTTCAAGTCGGTGTCGTGATTTGTGTTTAAGTAATCGTTTTTGCGGTTATTATTTTTGTTATTATTTTGGTTGTTGTTATTTTTGTTATTATCACCCGGATATGATAGCGATACGTTGTCATTAAAGTTGGAAGATTTATTTTCTTCGATATTTTTACTGCTCATTACCGTGACCTTGCTCACCCGCCTAGCCTTTCCAACGAAGAAAAAATCTTCCGATTTATGGTTGTTTATATTATTATTATCGTTATTATTGCTTTTATTGTCGCTTAAATTTTGCGCTAAATCATTGGTGATGTTTTGATTATTTTCTGTGTTGATGGTTCCAACTTTGGCAGATTTGAAGAGTTTGAACGGCGAAGCGTCCTGGCTTGATTTAGTGTTGTTAGCATCGTACTTACAACTACCATCCTTTTTATTGCCTTCTGCATCCCTATCATTATCACCATTCTTACTAGGCCCCTTATCAAACAGTGAGTTGGCGGTCTTTCCTTTGAAGGTATTCTTAAACCTGTTAGCAGTGGTCGTTAAGACAGAGTTACTGGCATTACTACAAGGGTTACTACTGCTGCTGAAAGTAGAATTAGCCCCAGACACAGACAACAATGGTGGTCTGTTGCCACTTTTCGTGGGAGATGACATTGATGATGATGTTGTGGTGTTGTCTGACTCCGTACTTTCTGAGGCTGAAGCTTTGTTCTCTGGTATGTGTGTGATACAACCGCATGAAAATTCAAAAGTATTTTTATCGGTTTCTTTATTCTATACTATGTGTAGATTCCATTTAATCTATTTTATTTTTATTTAATTTCCTAATAAAATATGCATTAAACATTGCTGTTTTTATAAATTTTTCAATCAAGATCATATTCCCATTTCTCAAATGATATCTATTCAAAACCCCCCACAACCCTCCAACATACCCTTAGAAGTGACAGGCAGAGAAACACTAGAAGTTTTGGTAGCCACGTCACTTCCTTTGACACTCTTCTTGTGAGGTTGTTGCTTCAGCAGATGAATCACATTGTTGAACTGGTGAAAGACCCTGTGAGACAAGACAACCTTTGATAAACCCTCAGGGTCTTGCTTTAAGGACTTGGATGACTCATCGAGTTGATGAGATATCCATAGTTTCAAACTCTCCAAATCCCTCTCCAATAAACAAGCGCCTCTGTGACTGGATAGTGAAAGTTATCTTTTTAATAGAAGTTTTTTTTAATCTATTGTTGAATATTACATGTAGAGCTTATAAGCCTTTCATGTATCAAATCGACAGCAATTTCAATGTGGCCTACAAACTGAACAAACATAAACGTTATTGTATATTATTGTATTATTATACTCTGCATTGCATTGCATGAAGAATTTTCCTATAACCATTACAACATCACGTATCATTGTATTTTACTCATTATTGCAGCGTATACTATTAAATTTCTCGTTACTGAATTGTCTAGCGATAAAAAAAACAAGACGCAACCTAAACTTGATAGCCTTCTCGAGAATGACACACATCCACGCCATACAGAACTCTTCCACCACCCACGAAAGCACCGTCAAAGCTTCAGCACCACTCACACAGTCGATCAAGGGAAGAAGTAACGTTTCCGCACCCTTCAACACGTACCCGTTCGTCTTTTCAACGTCTGGAGGAAGTTTGAGTTGAAAATGAATACTATTGGTGATTTTAAATTTGGAATTTGCTTTGCTAAAGGTTGATTTTTAAATTTTATGATGTATTATAAACACAATTATATATAAATATATACTCAATAGCCAACGATTTTTCTTTGTAATGATCTGTATATATCATAATCAATGATGCCTTTAAGATCTTTGGCCTTCCAGATCTTGCCCACTGGCAACTCACTCCTCATGAAGATGTAACAGTTCTTTTTGAGGGATGCTTTAAAGTTGATGGTGGTCTCGGAAGAAATGTCCTGTGTGGTGTGTGTGCTTTGGATGGAAACCATGGGGTGAATATGTACAAGATAGCAAAAGTTGGGTAAATTTGATGGTATGAATCTATGGAGTTGAATATATGAAAGTAAAAATCTTTATCAAGGATCGAAGGGGGCTTGTCATTAACAAACACGATAACCATCCTCAAAAATAATAAAAACAAATAAAATTATTTCTTTATTTTTGTTTTTATTTTTTTTATTCTTACGGTATAAAACTAGAGTTGGACAAATATGGTAAATAAAGATTGTTTAATATTTATGACATAAATAACTTGAGACGACCGTTCAGGATTAATTGAGAGTATTTGCAGTCGACCGATATAACTTATCGAATAAATTTGCTCTGGGAGAAGTATAAATCTTATCAAAATTAATAATGCTAGAAAGTCGGCCCTAATAGAGTGAAGTGGATGCAAAAAAAGAAGAAAAAATTCACCAAAAATAGAAGGAAATCTTATTAGGATGTGTAAAGTTCCCAAATTGCTTCGACAACAAAAGTGTTATAAGCTTTTAGAGCTTTACTCAGCTTAAAACAAATGTTATATAAATTATTGAGATTTATATTTACATCATCTTTTTTATGAAGAAACCATGATTGCTACAAGTTGAAAAGCGTTCTTTAACTTAAAACAATAATTATGAAAAGAAAGATGAAAAGGAGAAGGAAGAGGAAAAGGAGGGGGAGGAGGGAGAAAAGGAGGGGAAGGAGGAGAAGAGGAAAGAAGGAAAAGAGAATGAGGAAGAAGAAGAGGAAGATGAGGAATATAATGAAGTGGTGATGATGATTGAATGATTATATTATTAAAAAAATTATATATGTAGTTATTGAATTATTTTCAATTTTGAGAGCTTTTAATTTCTATGGGTTTATTTTTTAATGTTTTTTCTTATGAAAATTAATGGAATCACAGATAAATAAATTTATAGCTTAAAAAATTTCAATTTCTAAATTTCAATAAAAATGACAGAAAAACGAAATATAATTTTTTTTCTATTAAAAAATTATTTTCCGAATAAATAATATATTAATGTTTAAAATAAATTGATCTTCAACATTTCGAAAACAAAAGCGATACAAAAAAAAAAAGAAATTTTAAGCATTAACTCAATTCCACATCGAAAAAAATTTCTAATTTTTGAATGGAAAAAAATAAGAATTCTGAAATTCCTGAAAATTAAGAATGAAAAACAGCGTAAAAAGTAAAAAAACTTTCGTAAATAAAACTATGAAAATTTTTGTATTGATTTTCATCAAATTGTTGATCACCAATTTAAGCAGCTAACCCAATCAAAACTTTGATCAACAAAACAAAAAAG
Organism: Pterobdella sp. o SKG-2022; assembly: GCA_964035795.1. Taxonomy (NCBI): domain Eukaryota; kingdom Metazoa; phylum Annelida; class Clitellata; order Hirudinida; family Piscicolidae; genus Pterobdella; species Pterobdella occidentalis. The sequence continues at coordinate 2,489,420 of OZ038326.1, read as the reverse complement.
ATATTTTATCAAAAAAAAATCACGAGTTGTTTCAATTCAATCGAGTAAATGAATAAGTAAGTCAATCGTTAGGTCGCTCCTAATTGGGTGTTAAGTTGCGCAGTTGGTAGGTTTCGCAGGGCGCTACTCCAAGTGAGCTAAATTGTTTAGATAAAAAGTCCTTCATTTGAATACAACTTTAAAATTTTAATTATTCAGCATAAATTCAAAAATATAGATAGATAGATAGATACAAAATCAATCAAACAAACCATCAGGTCGGTTTTAAGCTGTTCTGTTTGCATGAAAGTATCCTCAAAAACCTCTCCATACAAATCAGACACCCTTAAAATATCACCATTTTCTGTCTTGGAAACGTCTGCGGTTTTACCGTCCTTCTTGCCATAGGGTATTGAGTTGACGTTTTGCCGCAGAAAGTCGAGCATCTGTGTTTGAACTTGTTGGAAATCTCCACTCAACGTCGTGAGTGTCTGAAAAGTTGTTTCTTAACTTTATTCAGGCCTATTAACAACAATAACAACCACTTAAAACCAACTTTGAAAACCACTTATAGTATAATAAATATATCCATTCAAGCACAACATTATGTATCGATTTTTATCAATTGATTAAACAATATCCATTCATATAACGGCTAAGAAACGCTTAATAAAAATGAGGCAAAGAATCACTAACAGGGAAGAGAGAAGTGATGAAGGGGATGAAATAAGAATGATGATTGCAGTTTGATTTTATGGCTGGTTGTATGCATTGGAAACATTGATGATAACAATGAATGAGATGATGGCTTGCTATGTAATGATTTTGTAGTATGTAATTGATGTAATGGGGGGGCAGAGATTTCAGGAAGGAGAATGATTCTTGAGCGGTTGTTGTAGTAGTGTAGTTGTTATGACTGCTGATTTCTGCATTATTATTATTGTTGTTGTTTATGTTGGCTAGATTTTTTGGTCTTCTTTGATTCTGAATAAGTAACCTGGCTAGATGAGATAAATTTTCTCTGCGTTAAAAACACGAAAAGCTCTAGAAAATTTTGTTTTGATGTTCGATGTTTTGAAATAAATATACTCTATCTTTTGATGCCACAACATCGATAGTAGCGTTTTTTGCTTCAGTGTGCCATAAATTACATCAAAGAATTCCTACTATGCACATGGCTTGATCAAGCCAACTACATAACTATTATCATTGAGAGAGAAAATTATTTATCAAACATTATAATTTTTATTTGTTAGACTTGTTGTAAATCATAGTAACTAATATTTAGTTTCATAACTAGAATAACTAACATTTTAAAAAATAACAGAGATTTGATAAAACTTATGGAATGCTTTTTGTCAAACTAACTTACATTACCAAGTAACTGAAAGTACAAAAAGCTATCCAAAAAAATTTATTAGACTTTCAGTGTTTAATAAAGTTTCGTACCAAACTAATCAATATTCATCCAATTCTATATATATAATGCAATTAAAATGTCTCTAAAGTTATATATATATATACCTATAATGTATTAAAACATGTTAAATAATGTATTAAAAAGCATAAAAATGGAGTAGTTATTGCCAAAAAATAACCTACCTTTAGTAGGGAATAAGAAATAGAAAAGAATGTGGTTCAACAAAGCGATGATAGAATTAAATTGAAGCAAACCACTCCCATCGAAAGCAGGCTTAGCAGATTCGCTTAACTTATCTGTGAAATTGAAAAAAAAATTCATGCAGCATGAATTAAATTAAATTGAAGCAATGACAATGTGTTATTAATCATTTAAGCTACATACTTGTATAGCGGATGTTAGAGGCAGCAAGGGCATAGAAGTGGATTGAAGTGATGAGGAGGTGGTGGTGCAAAAACGCTGGAAACAAGCCTGTAAGTCATTTATATCGCTAATATAATCAATTGCTTATTTATTCACAATAATAGTTTTTGAGCTCTGAATTTAGGCGAATTACATATCTTCTCTACATTAAGTCTTGAAAAGAAAGAGTTATAAGATGCAATTATCGCTTCAACTTCTCCATACACACACAATTACAAACGCTGAAACCCAGTGAAATCCTACGCGTTGCATTCATACATTAAATATGTGGTGACTGAATTTTGTGTTTAAATCCCTTTCTGATTTTATGGACGGCATTGCATCGTGAAAAAGCGTGATATCGATCTAGTGAAAGCATATAAACGACATAAATACTGGATATTTTTAGAAACATTTTAACTAACTCTCCCTCAAATATTGTTTCTGTTTTCGTTTACCAGAGTATTTTGATAATAATAATAACAATTATAATAATAATGAATTACTTATATAGCGCCTCTTTTTAGAAACATTTTAACTAACTCTCTCTCAAATATTGTTTCTGTTTTCGTTTACCAGAGTATTTTGAGAATAATAATAACAATAATAATAAAAATGAATTACTTATATAGTGCCTCTTACGCATCGTTTAGAGGCGCGATAGATTTATTTTTAAAAAATTAAGCTGTAATTTTTGAAATTCACGAAATCTGGATTTCATATATGAAAACAGCTTCGAAAAAATTTTTTCAATGTATACGACTACACATCAAAAAAGGTAATCGAGTTTTTTTGAGTAACTTTTCGTGCTATAAGTCGCCATCACAAGCATTATAAGATATTATTTACTCCAGCGGCAAACGCAATAGATTTCTATGGCATATCTATATCATCTTTAAGTGATCGATAAAACGCATATCTTTATAATTGCCAAGCGCCATTCATCTGGACTTTCCATGCAAAAAATATAAGAGAAAAACGCATGATAAAACTTCTTGAACTTTATTCATAAATTAACTCTATTTATAAATTAAACATTGCAAACTAACTGGGTATGATAACTATCAAAATGATAGTCGTAAGTTATTATTATTGTTATCGTTACTATGATTCTTTTCATCTTCACTACCATAACACACCGGTTTAAAAATGATTTAGCTCTTTATATCACATAACAGTTATTTTCAAGTACTAAAAATTTATATTAAATAAATTCTAAAATTTTTCGTGTTCTTTAATGTTATCGAGTCGTGGTTATTACGAAACATTATTAAATTTTGAAATATTCATATATACCATGAATCGATGAAACTTACAATGAAAAGGTAAAAAATTGCGTGATACATGTTATTAAAATTGAAAAACTGGTAATGAAATTTTAATAAAATAGACGTCAATTTTGAATGTATTATTAATATTTCGAAAATCAATTGTTACAAATACGCAATAAAATTGATTTAGTGCGCCAATTCCAATGTAATGTAGTCAATATTTCCAGCTAAAAGGTGCAAAAACAGATGAAAGGAGAACAAAAATATATTTATAGTTTCATTAATAAAGTCCACGAAATGGAGTATGACGGTAAAAAGATTGGTTTGAAAAAGCTACTTCTTATCAGAAATATACATTGTAGTAATGTCTAACGAAAAATATTTACCACATGAATATTAATTCTGACATTTTCTAAGATATTAATTTTTTATCACAGAATATAGAACAACTATGGTAATTTTATTTTATATGGAATGCGATCATTGCAATGATTGGCATAATTATGCTGCGCGCAGGTGATTTTTTGAAACCATGTTTTATTCCTCTCGATTTGCTTTTCATTATTATAAATTCTTGTTTTAAATTCAACAATATATTGAACAAAATACTCTTTTAAGAATCAACCAATTAAAAGCACAAAATATTGATAAGAGCTCTAAAAAAATGATAAAATATAACCTTTCACAACAGAAGCCTGAAGAATTTTTGCAATAAAAAAGTAAGAAGCTGGATTTGATAGCTGAACTGGTTCTATAGAAGGAAAATCAGGCATAAGAATATTTGGAGACAATTGAGATGTGAAAGAAAGTGTGTGCAGAAATAATTTTAATTGTTGTTGCAAGTGGTCCCAGATGTTGTTGAAGAAGTTGTTCAATAAAGAGTTGACTCTTTGAGACATTTCGTAGTCATTCCAATGAATGTTGTGGTCTTTATGTATCAACCTGTTATCATCGCTGCTACAAAGCTGGTCTTGTTTCGGAGTGATGTTAGCTTCTGAATTGTTCGGGAATCTACATTTCAAGATTGATTTTTTAATTTTAGGTTTTGTTTTTTTGTTGGTGGTAATATATCTTTTTCTTTTGAATCTTTTGTGAACCAAATCTTCATCAATGTGCTCAAAAGGAGAAAGATCTGAATGAAGAATTGTAGTGACATGGCAGATGGAATGAAAGAAATTCTCAATAAAACTTCTTTCTCTCCTAACGAATTCAGTGATTGGGTGATATGAAGAAGAAATTAAGTTAAATGCTTTTTCGATTGTTGCAAAAATATCATTTTGAATTTTAACTGAAGTATTTTTTTGTATATTACAAAAGTTGAATTCAAGCCAGTTTTCTGTATTATCTAAATGAGTTTTCAATGTTTGCTCATGCAATAGCACAATACCCCAATCCATGGGAGTATCTTGCTTCAAAAGATTTAATACTTCATCAGATCCAAAGAGGAAACCCTTACAGCCCATGGCTGCATATTTAGCTCTTTCTCTTCCATAGATTGAAAGAAGGAAAGAGAGAGATAAAGGAGGAAGGTGTGGTGTTGCATTCGATTGATAGAATTTAGTGATGAGGTTGTTGAACAACTCAATGCCTTTGCTGATATGACATAGTTGCTCATACTCGAATTTATCCAAATCACAATGACCCAAAACTGAAAACCCTAATTGAATAAACTTTCTGATTAACTCTAAACAGATGTGATTTAAAGTTCCAAATTTTTTATCAAAATTTTTCATAATGATATACGCATTTCTTGATAATAACTTAAACCTGTTGTTAGAGTATAAAAAATTCCAAATAGATTCAGACTGGTTGAGTTGAATTCTCATTTCTTCACATAAATTCATTAAACTAATGAGGTTGGTTGTGATTGCTTTTGATATATGGTTACAACAAATACTGCTCCACATATTATGCTCATTATTCACAAGATCAACTAAAACTTCTTTGAAAGCTTCTGCCGAGTTGAAACTTTCGATTGTCATTTGCTGTAGTTGAAGAAGAGTTCTTTTAACTAATAAATGATCTAACCTCTTTAATTTTTTTGCCATTTCTGCGCCCTTCCAGCAGTGAAGAAAACCTTTATAATTTGACCACTTCAAAGCATCAAATTTGTTACAATATCTGTGACCAGGGTTTGAAGGTTTGAACATATCACTAAGTTTTAGAAAAACAGCATCAATATTGTGTATGCTGCATGTCTTCGATGCCTTCAACAATTCAACTTCGTTATTTTGTACCTCTGGATCAAAAGGTGGTTCTTCAAGGTCAATTCCAGGCGATCTGCCAATAGATTGCAGATTCGGCAAACGAGGATAGTGCGTCGAAGCTAAAGACAAATGTGCCATATTAACAAGATAACTCAAACTTGATATTTGGTTTAATTCAAAAAGCTACTTTTGTATTTTTTAAAGACTTTCATAGGAAAGTATTAACAGTTGAACTTCAACTGTATTTATTGTATTTACTATAGAAACATTTTTGTTTAATTAGATAACCAACATCTATATTTACATACAAATGGGAATCGAAAATATGCTTTTTATCGCATTTATTGGTGAGTGTGAAATATAAATTAAACCCCCGATGTTTTTCATAATTAAAACATTTTTAAAACAAAGATTCTGAATAAATACGATAAATGTACAAGTTTTAATTAATTTCATTATACAAATAAGTATAAACTATGAGCAAAATTTTCAATGTGTAAAATTTTCAACAATTTTAATTTTAAAAAGTTAAAAGTAATTGTATATTTATCTGTGGAATGACAGATTTCGGGTATAAATAATTTATTAAAGCAGGTTTCACTTGTCATCATATGATAAAGCTAGTTCTCATAAGTGGAATACCAAATGGAGATATATGGTGGTTTTGAGGGGTGAGTGTTAAACTAAAAACATAAAAAAAGCTTTAATTCTTGGTACTTTCAATTTAGAGGAGGGTCAACCGGGCTTGTGACTTTATTTGATAGGGATGGAAATGTTTTAGCAGAAGAAAAATGTCAAAAATGCACAAATTTTTTAGTAAGTATATGTTAAAATTTATTTCAGTTATGTTTTTTTCACCAACTAATTTTTTAGCAAGTTGGTTATGAAGAATGTGCAAAAATTATTATTGAACTCACAAGCAAAGCAAAAGACAAATGTGCTTCAAATTCAAATGCACCATTGAAATCTATGGTGAGCTCTAATAATTGTTATCTTCCATGAATGCTTGAAAAAATACTTTGAAAACTAATTTTTTTTTTTAGGGCTTAGCATTAAGTGGTGCTGATGATGAAGAAGACTGTAAAAAATTTGAAAAGTTTCTTCAAAAGGAATATCCAACATTTTGTGAAAAATGTAAAATCTTCTGTGATACTATAGGTTCAATAGGTACTATTTCTCCACAAGGTTCATTTTTTAAAATTATTTTCAATCATATAAATAATTAATAATTTAAATTTTGCTAATGAAAACTTGCTTAAAAAATCTCTGTTTTTTTCTAGTACAATCACACTTCGAAATTTCTATTATGATAATTAATATCCTTTATTAGTCTCATAAATGTTTCGTCACATATAAATTGATAGATATGATATATAAAAATAAACTCCAATGCCAAGTTTTTTCAATCATATCTTTCCCAAATCATTCCACCAACAACATCACCATAATCAGGAGGTATGGTGTTAATAGCAGGTACAGGATCTTCATGCTTATTGAGCACTCGGTCAGGACAGGTTCATCGATGTGGAGGGTGGGGCCACATGATGGGAGATGAAGGATCTGGTTAGGCTGGGTGCCAGATGATTTTTTGTATTGATTCTATCATTATGCCATTATTTTGTTCAAGGTTGTTGAAATATTTTAGTCTATTTTCAAAGTTATGTTTTCGAATTTTATTTTTTTGATTAATTTAGAAAAAAAATAATATTTCATGATTTTTTCTAATTTTTCCAATATTTTCCTATTCCAGGTTACTGGATAAGCCACAAATGCATCAAAACCTACTTTGACCACATCGATAACTTTGAAAAATCGCCTTTTGATGTTACTGCTGTTGAAAAAGTTATTTTCAAGTATTTTAATGTTAGTCGTTAATTTTATTTATTTAATAATTATATTAGTAACAACATAGTAAGTATCATTATAAATAATAACAGGGTATAAATAGCATGTCTTTAACATGCAATAGTTTTGATTCTTATAATAAAGAAGCCAGTCTGGATATTATTTCTCAAGTATGAATTACTCAAACTCCAGGTTAAAAACAGATTCGGCTTATTGAACCATCTATATGTTTCATTCAGTAAAATGTTTTTTGCTGGCTTGTGTGCCGTACTAGCCCAAGGTATATACTTGAACAATTGACCAATAGCAGAAAATGCTTCTAATGATTTCAAATTTATTTCCATCTCCACTATACTCATACAATCGATACATGTTATATTATATTATAACCTAATTATTTCAACTTTATATTGTTACATGAAATGTTATTGCTCTGAATGTCCGACCCCGCTAATTTGGGACATAAGGACATCATCATCATATATGATAACGACAAAAAATAATCTATGGAAATCCGTATTTTGTTGTATAATAGTAATTAACTCAGCTATTTAACTAAAACCCTCATCGGAACATCAGAATACGATGCGTCAAAAGATGCCTTGATTGGCGATGTTTTCAGACAGGCGGGATTTCAGCTGGGCCGCCACGTTACTGCTCTTATCCCTGCAGCCGACCAAGTTAGGGATGTTTTAACTTAGTTTTGATATAAGGTTTAATTTTGTATTTATGCTTCAATATATTGTAAATATTAACTTTATATTATTATTCACACATAATGTTTAACTTCATTTTAATCAATAAAAAAAATTCTATCCAACAAGCCTATCTGGCTATAACATGCATTAGTATAGTACACATTTGATGAAGGCGATGCAGGACAAAGGCTTAGATGTGTTATGTGTGGGGTCAGTGTGGAAGTCTTGGGAACTGCTCAAAGCAGGTTTATCGGCGTTTATGTTACTCTATTTTTGTTAAATTGTTTTCCATTGGCGTTTTTATCGTTTGAAATTAGCATATTGATTAATAATTGTTTACTTTAAAAATTAGAAAAGCAAGATGACATTTAAAATTTTTCATCGACACGTAGCTTTCTGATATATTTCTTATATCATCATCAGGTGATTAATTTTATCGAGTTTTTAAATTCAAATTTTGATGATATTAATTTACCATGTTTACTTTGGGATCATTGAGGCGTATAACAATGAGTTTTGATTTGCACAACTTTCAATTTATTCTAGAATTAAATTTTGTCATTATACTGTGAAATCAACATTAATATATTTCACTAATAAAATTACTACATTATTATTCTTATTATTATTATTATTATTAGTAGTAGTAGTAGTAGTAGTAGTAGCAGTAGTAGTAGCAGTAATAGTAGTAGTAGTAGCAGTAGTAGTAGTAGTAATAATAATATTATAATTATCTTCAATAATGCCACCACAGGCTTTTTGGAAGCCTTCCACAAGTCAACGTCAAGCAACCTAGGAGCTGGTGAAGTAAAAACACCTTATGTTCTGCCAAAGTTGAGGTTGATAAAAACTTTGAAGAATTCCACGTTTGGGGCGGCTTTTCTGGGGGCCAGGCAAGTTGGCCACCACCTTGAAATCAACCACGATAAGAATATCCAAGTGTTTTTTGAACACAGTTGTCATTAGATTTTTTCTATCATATTTTACCGAAAATATTTACTCTTTCAAGAAGTCGCTAATTTTTTCATGGCCTTATCGGTAGAGTTTTTTTCCCAAGAAGTTTTTCAATTGTTCGTATTTTGATTTGTAAATATTAGATTATTCATTTATTTTAGCTGTTTCCATGGTACTGAATTAAATAGAGAATAAACAAAATCACAACAATTTATTGTAGCTAATCTAAAGCTATACAAAACGTTTGTAGATGCTTGAAAACTCTTACAGAGATTACAAATCCGATACTATGAAAATAGTTAAAAGGATCTTCATTGAAAATATTTCATTTTACTGTTAAAAAAATAAATTTTCATGCATTAAAAGCGTATCAACCTAATTTTGCTGATGGTTAAGCAGCTCTTATTAAACTTGAGTTAACGCTATGAAATGCTGCAGTAAGATTTGCTTTTGGTAAGTATTAAAGCCATTATCAGTTTTAAAAAATAATGCTTTTATAGCTTCTTACACTTATAATAAAATCAGAAAAAGTCCTATAGAGATTATCTCAGATGTAGTAGACGACAATTTTTGTATCTAAAAAGGCTCTATGGGGGAATTTGGACGATTAGTGTCGATTGACGTTGCTGAAAAGTTGAAAAACAGAGCATCAATTGAATAGAAAATATAAATTCAGTTGTAAAATCATTACAAAATAAATGGAGGAGGCTTTAAAAATTTTTTATAAATGGCATTTTACTTAAAAGCTGATGCTTTTCAAAAAATTATACAAGTTTTAGGTCAAATTCGTTTCAAAACTACAAAAAAACAATTATTCAAAACTACAAGTATGACAAAATTTAAGCAAAATATACAAGACAAGCAAAGCAAAATATATTTTTGTATTGAAAATGACTTCTCACATATGGTTACATTGTCTTGTTTGGTAGATGTCAAAGGAAATAAATGAGTGAAGACCTTGGACTACAAATTCTATAAAGCAAAAAGTGAACTTTTATTAAATGTTAATTGTCAAAACTGCTTCAAGTTCTGATAAAAATTTTCAACAATCAAATTTATCGACTTTTTTTGATGTTCTTTCATATGTATTCATGCTTAACACGCAATTTTTTCTCATGGTAACTTTAAAACCGCAACATCAGATCAATAAAATGCCAACTATGCAACAAAAACCTTCAACAATATCATCAAAATTTTAACAAACATTTCACTTCTGTGCACATCACCATCTCTTCCCAATAGAATTACACCATCTAATTTCAAAGTATACTTAACAGCAAAGTATACAAAATATTATTTAACACCATTTCAGCTCATTTCTAAGCATTTTCTTCTAGCACCGGAGTGTTGGTCACAGGTGAAGAAGGTTTAAGGTTTCGTTGGGAAGCCGGTGTGTCATACTCCACCATAGACATTGATCTGATTCTCAAAGGAGGAGGAACAGTGCGAGACACATTATGCATCGGGAGTGAAGAGACTGCGGTGGAATGGAGTTTTGGTAGGGTTTCGAAATAATTAAATAGATTTTATTACTTTTAAATGATGCTATAACCATTATAAAGACTCGTTATTTTAATAAATTATCCATTCATTGTAGGTTGTAGGGTGATCGATTATGGTTTAAATTGGTGAAGGTTTAATAGAATAATTAAATACATCAAATTGATGAGTCTTCAGTTGCCATCTGTTTCACGTTTGTTATAAATTCAATTTCCAGCAAACGCTTTGAATGAAATTCGCTTCACTAGATTGAATTTTTTCTTCAAAGTGGGAATTTGAACGCCAGGTGTACATAAACATCGTGTAGTTTTGAGCAAAGATTATATGGGATGGGAGTTTATGAATGACTTCAAACATAGTCGAAAACAATAATAAAGTAGGTTTGGGACTTAGATGTTTTTGCAAGATTGATAGTTTCAATTTAAAACGAAAGAGATTCTATCTTCATATTCATTTTAGAAAAAATATTTTTTAAAAACACTCGAAGTTGACATTACGAAATGAGATTTGCTGGCTCAATAGAGTATTCATAAGGAATACATAAGTCCCCTGATGCTTTGGCATGAACCATGAATGTTTGAAGTTTTCAAACAAAAAACTGGACAAAGTGGGTTTAACATTTTTAGATTTATTCTTTCAAACTTGGACTTGCAAAATATTCTCTTTTCCATAGTTTCTATTCATAATCTACATTGAACTATTGTGAAATAGATGCGTGTATGAAAAATGAAAGTTTACGACACAAAATGTTCAAGCTTCTAAAAAATTCATTTTGCACTTTGGTTTTCACTTTGCGTAGATTCGCGTTATTCAGATTTGCGAGAGTAATTGCAAGAAATTGTTTTGGAGTGATAGAATTTTGTTTTAATTTTTGCTTCCAAAAGTATTAAATTAAGCAAACCCAATAAAAGTGATGTGAACAAACTGATAATTTTTTGGAAAAAAAACTTAATTTTTTTGCATAATTATAAAACAAATTCAAAAATATTGACAGTTTCCTATTGATTTTATTCTCAAGTATGCATAACAGATGCTTTTACATTTCTATCTGCATATATCTATAACCGTTTTTTCAGTGATTTAAACGTCGCTTTGAAAAACCCAAATTAGAAAATTACTTTTTACCAAAAAAATATTGCAAAAAATTTTGAATAAAAACCAATGGTTCAAAGATACGCAGCAGAATTATTTTGAAGATGATCATACCCAGTCCCAAGCCTTGCAGGAAATACTGCAGACTTTCGGCCATTTTGTCTGGTCTCTCTTCCAGAACATTCGCTACTTCTGCTACTTCTATGTACTCCACCTGTAATGAAATTGAAGGTTGTTCAAGAAAGTTATAAAAAAATATGCAATATTTAAAAATATTTTCAGTCAGTAGGCCGTGTACGAGTTACTGGGTGATTTCATCTATATTCATCCATCCAACTCAAGTATCTCGGTCTATTATTGATAACATTTTTTTGTTCCCGTACTTGTTATCTTAATTTTTCATGTCATTCTTTTTTTCATAATCACTTTTTCTGTCATAACAATAGCTTTATCTAAACCATTTTCGCGTCTGTTATTACACGAGTTTCTCAAAGTTTATGATGTCACTGATTGCATGCGCTCCAAAAACTACAAAAGTCTGCCGTGAAAATTTTTCTCGATTATTGAGGTATTTGGAGACTTCTATATTCAAAATTCAAATTTTCAAATTTTGAAATAAAATTTTTAAAACTTAAAAAAATGAAATTTCAGAATAAAATTTTACTATGCTAAAATGCTTGAGAACTTTTCAAAAAGCCATTCAAAGAAGTATTGCAAATTTGAAATCAAAATTTCAAAAAGCACGAGTGCTCCAAAAGTATTTTTTAAAAATTTCAAATAAAACTGGTTAATTTTGCAATATAGAGGTAAAATTATAAAACCAAAAGCTTCAATATTTACGTTAAGGTCACTTCATTAGTGGTTATCGACAAAAAAATTTTAGAGCCCTCATATAACTTTATTTAAAATTTCGATTTTTTGAAGAAATTCGAAATTTTTTTCAGTTTTGTTCATCTAAATATATCTTCCTCAAAATTCATCGCCAATAACATTTTATCTCTAGAGAAAAACTTCCATATTATGCATTTACCAAATCTAAATCTCAAACACAACCACAAATTGATGGCAATCTTCCTTCAAAAAGAAACTATTCGAGAATGTAATACTACATTGAATGGGATTCAAGAAGAGAAAGCGTGCTTCTAAACAGCATGGTCTATATTATTTAGTGCCTCCCTTATCCTTATTCATCTTGCCCGTAATGACTGTGTTTTATTATTATCGTATGTGTCTAATTAATAATACACATAGAAAAGATAAAAAATATTTTTAGAAATAAGCGGCTTGAATAAATCCAACTTGAAAAATAATAGAAGAAAATAAATTTAAGTTCCGAAATCCAATAAGTTTTCATTTGATCAGTTTCAAAGTGTCGAAGCAAAACTTATGGCGACAATAAATCTTTTAGTTCCTCTCACCTTGGCTTTGTCGCAGCACGTTTTGAGGATGGAATGGTGCAGACTTCGAGTGGTGCTGTTGAAAACTGACTTTTGACCTGTTATCAGCAGAACTGGGCACCTACAGATGGTGGGATGTTTTGTATCATCTTTTATCGATTTTACATATAAACTACCTAAATTTTACGTAGTATATATTTTCATTTACAATTGATTTTAGCTAATATGCAACCTTAAACTGATATAAAATACCATGCTATCTACAGAGAACATGATGTAAAACATAATATATTACAGAACCTACTATATATTATACAAAACATAACGTATGGGTCAACTGAATTTCTAGACTATTACAGAACTTCAAAGCTGAGAAGCTAGAGATGAGGTAGTATGAATATAATGAAAAATATGAAATATATATGTATGAAAACATTTAAATAATATGAATAGACAAAATAATATGAAATATAAAGTAGGAAATCAACTATAGTTTTAGGGTGTTTCTAGATATTGGTTAAACTCGGCAAAAAACAGGTGAAAGAGATCGTACAAGTGATTTGATTTAACTTGTTTTTAATCCATTTGTGTTTGTAGACTAGCGTTCAAGAAAGTGGTATTGCTTAAATTAACTAAGCTTAATGAACGACAAGTTTAAACAAAAATAGACGAGATTTCTATTTAAAATAGAATTTTCAACTGTATGAAAGAATATTTCATTTTGGCATCTTGTATGATTTGATTAAAATTTCAGATAGGATTTTTTTAATTAATATGGTTTTTATGTTTGTACAGATAATATCATGAACAAATATTGAAAAACTCTAAATTAAAAGAATTCACAATTTGAAGAATTAAATCAAACACTTTTTGAACAAAGCACAAACAATTTCAAAATCACAGTCATGTAAAGTATTTAAGAGCTTAAATTCTTCATAATTAGTTTTGAAGCAAAGCGTACAGTTTCGTTTTAACTACACTACAATGTTAAAGACTTGTGCATGCAATTTTGATTGTAAAAATTCTAGTTTAAGTCAGCAAAAAAACACCAATAACGTAATTTGGTGAGCATGCTACAATGGAATTAATCTCGTATAAAATTCTAAACGTACTTTAACTTTTTTATGTTATCTGCGATGTTTGTCCTCCTGTCAAAGTTGTTCATCAAATTTATATTAGTTTTATATTGATTGTTGGAATATTTGATGCTATAAGATGGTTTCATCACTCTAATGGTTTTTATTGTTGCGAGTTATTTGAAGAATTTGGCATAATTTATTAATGTGATTGATTTTTCAACGTCAATCAGGGCATTTCACTTTTTGGGAGCTTTTAGTTTGCTTTTTGCATTGAAAGAGCTTTTTGACAAAAATATTTTACTTTTGATAAAGTGAAATAGTTTATTAGTATAATTATTTTTCTATTCTCCTTTACAAAATGGAAAAAAATTCAAGTTTTTTTTTTCAAAAAAGGATTAGACACACAAAAAATACTAATGTTTCAAAATTGTATACACTCAAAAAATATTCGTATTTGTCTTCAAAACGACGAAAAATGTTGATGCTTTTGACTTTAATTTAGTAGTAGATAAAATAAAATGTAAAAAATGATAGGGTGTTGGAGTAATAAAAAAATGCTTGTTCTTACAATAAAATTCGATTTTGTTTGTTCGTTAGTAAGTTTTGTTTGCTTGTTCGTTAGTTAGTTTGAAATTTTTGTATTTCAATTTTGAATTAAATCGTTTAAATTTTAGAATCATATAAAACGGAGAGCCTTCAGCACGGAATAGAGACTCAACGCATGCCACGCTTACAGCCATCATTTTTTCCTCACAATACAGATTAAGTAATTTATTAAGTTATTTCAACATTAAGTAAAAAAGAAAAAATCCAACTTGAGAAAAGACTCCACAAATTTCTTGAGGTTTTTTGGGTTCGCCTTGGTTCTAAGCTTGTCTTGGTAATTCTCGATGGCAAAGTTCAGCTGGTTGCTGTTTTTGGCTTTTGAAAACTTTTGAAGTGAAAATTTAATTAGAATTTAGTTGACCAAATTAAGTTAAATTATTCAATGAAAAAAAATTCAATCATTACCAAAAAAAATAACCAATAAATCCATCATGCGAAATAGGAGCAATAAGACTTGTATAATGAATGTATTAAACATAGGCTTTGTGAAATAGAACTTAATTTAAAGTATTCAATAAAATTTGTTACAGTCAATTAACAGCTTTAAAGTTTGCCGTAAATGAATTCAGAAAACTCAACGAAAATTGATATTTAGTGCAAAAAAATTAGTCCTATCTAACTAAAAAAAATCTCTAAGAACTAAAAGTGAAATAAACGATAAAAAATCAATTTATATAGAAAATTTTCAATTTTACCTCCGCCTAGCAAGCAATTAAATGATTAAATCGATTATTATCGGTTTATTATAGCAAGATAATTGACTAATTAAATACCTATTCAACTCAAATTCATTATTGATTATTGAGCTTTTAAAAAAATTCTATTTAGTATTTTGAATTTAAAAAAATATAAAAACTGCCTAAAATAGCACACAGCCAAAATTATGTCTTTAAATTAAATAACATAATAATTCTCAGTTTTAATAAATTAAATATATTTATTCTCAAAATTTTTTAAATTAAAATAATCAAATAATCTAAACAGACTTTTTGCTAGATTTTTTATATTGATTTATCAATAATAATCTCCTATATTTATTATAGTGATGTTTAACCCAGAGAGTTTCAATATCACTTATATTAACAACAATTTCCGTACTAAATCAGCACCTCAACACAAACTCATTTGATTTCTTGAGATTTCAACAACAATTTTATAATTTCAACTGATATCTCAGTAACCTACCACTCCAAAACGATGCAAAAGAAGATAGGCTTCAGCCGAAGGAGTCATCCCAATATGTTCCAACTTTCTATTGACAGCCTGTTGCATGAGTCACACGTTACAATCAAATCAACTTAATTGAATATATCTTGTCAAAAAACTAAAAAAAGCAAAAAGAATATCAAAACGAAATTTTCGACGGATAAAAACTCTCAAGGAAAAATTAATGAAGGGATGGGAATTATTTTGAAACCTTGTCCTTGAGAGAGTCTAAAAAGCCGGCTGTAGTTCCAGTAGTGTGCAGAAGTAGAATGCCCAAAACTCGTTCGATGTGGCTCATCTGGTGGGGTTTGTCACGGTTGTTTTTGGGTTTGATTTGAGTTCGTGTTCAATTGTTTTAAAATTCGTTTTAATATTGTGTCCAATTGTTTTGTGTTTGATTTAAGTCTTTTGTGTTGAAGATATAACTAAACACGAAGGTTTGACGGTTTATCAATGCACAAAGTTTTTAGAAATTCTCGACAATATACTTTTTTGCATTTTTTTTTGAATAAAAAAAGTTTACATTATGAATTCACAATGTAACGGATTTGACTGAAAAAGTATAAAAACATTTTTTTCAAAAGAATATTTTGAAGTTTTGAATCAAACTCCATAGTAGAAATACAAAATTGTTTGAAGATGAAACAAAGATACAAAAACCTAATATGACTCACAGCAAATCTGGCCAGTATGTTTGCTCCTGCTCCCTCCCCAAAACATACCACTTCCTTCACTCTGTGATCATTTAGAAAAACAGCTTTTCGATTGAATTTTAAATATTTTTTATAAAAAGATAATATTTTTTCTATATTTCTATATAGCGCGCTTTTAACAGTATTTGAAATGTGTCAAAGAGGCTTAGCGATCGATTTTTTTGTTAAAAATCATTTTTTTATCTAACTTCAAATTTTTTTTTGAAATTCCTTTTTATTTTATTATCTTTTTTTAAAAATTTTATATTTTAATACTCACTTTTTCGAAAAAAACTTCTCACAAGAAATTCACCATTTAAGCTGGGAATGAATTTTTTTTTTGAGTTCACCAGTTTTATCTAAAAGTTTATTTTCATTGCTCATCTTCCAACTAGATCTTGTTAGACTCAAAAAAAATCT
The DNA here is from genome assembly GCA_964035795.1 of Pterobdella sp. o SKG-2022. Taxonomy (NCBI): domain Eukaryota; kingdom Metazoa; phylum Annelida; class Clitellata; order Hirudinida; family Piscicolidae; genus Pterobdella; species Pterobdella occidentalis. The sequence goes on along the minus strand of OZ038326.1, from coordinate 2,472,652 downwards.
TTTTCAAAAAAATTTAGATTATACAAAAATTTTCAGATTAAATTTTGATTTTAGGCCATTGTCTCTTGAGAAAACTCGCACCTAACATTTGAATCTAAGAAGCCAATACTTCTCATGTATGTTGTAAAAGTATCTTCCAAGGTTTTTTGACGCAAGAAAGTTTTTGACTAGCAACAAAAAGCATTTTTGTTATGGAAAAACAAATTCTTTGATTAAACTCGTAACGTTTTTTTTACTTATTGAAATCTTCTTAGAAAGAAAGGTTTCTGATTAATTTTTGATTTATGGAGTCTATTCGATAGAAGATATATCTCAAAAAGTTGATTAAATTTAATTAGCTTACAATTTATAAGATAACTTGTTCCTATGAATTTAAAAGCATTTTGCATACGTAACAGTCTAAATGGCATAAAAGTATTTTGAAAATAAAAAAACTGAAAGCAAAATATAATTTTTCCATTTCGTATTGTGTCGGGAACAGCTTTTGATCCTTAATATTTCTCTCTATATTGTACCATATCCATAGAAAAACCCAAAACTTCAGAGAATATTTCAAACTTCCGTATGCTGGCTGGAATTTTTGGGAGTTCTATTTATCACCAAAAGTTGTACGCTGTGCATACAAATTTCTTTATTACTTTTGATTTTTGCCTGCAAAAAAACTCATTTTTTCAAACGATTTTTGTTTATAATTCTTTACGAAAACCAGTAAAAAATAAGATTTTTAATTTAAGTTAAAAGTTTGGTTTGCTTATTTTTTTGATGAAAAGTTACTTAAACTAATTTTAAACACTTCCAAAAACACAGAAAAAGCTATTATAATTCTTTATTACACTTCCCAAAAAAGAGAAAATTTTAAGTTAGACGAAGAAAAATTTAACTTTTCGAGGAAATTAAACAATTCAAAATATTACTAAAAATAACTTCTATCATAACTATTGTTGAAATATAATGAAAAAATAGCTAAATTATATGATTCATGAACTAATACATGTTAAATTAAATCATGTTTTGTTAACGTATTTACTTCATCTCATCCAATATATGCACCAGATCCTCCCCTATTTTCTGCATGGTCGGAAACTGATAGCTGCGGAATTTAGATTAAATTTAACAAACTCATTTTTATTGATTCATATAGAGTTCATCTTTCAGTTCATCAAAGCAATTCCCTTTGATCTTGGGAGTTTATTTTGAGAATAATGCAATACAATTAGAAGGTCTTTGAATTTCTCAGATTAAATGAATTTTTAAAATTTTCGAACAAAATTTGCAAAAAAATATTTTTTTTAAAATCCATTTAACTTAAAAAGACTTATTTTCATCAAATAAAACTCAAATGTCAGTCAGTGATTAGCTTTAAGTCTCCTCCAACATTATTAACATGATTATAAAATTCCAAAAGGCTTTTGGAAAAAAATCTGAATTCAGACAAAAAAACTTAATAAAGAAAACTAAATTGGATTAATGCGTTTTTGACTTTTGTGTCTTGCTGATAAAAAAGGAAACTATGGGAATTCTTTTCAGAACCAGTATTTTTCATTAGTTTTATCTCAAATCATTTTTATTATTTTTTCTGGATTGCTTGAATTGCCTAAGAATTTTGCCAAAAACACACACACACACACATCCACCATCACCCACACAGACACACATTCACCATAAAACACACACATTCATCATAACCCACACAGATTTCAATACGTACTCAGCTGGAAGATCAGCACTGTTGTCTCCCTGGCCTGGTAGATCCACATGCAACCATACAGTCCTTTCCTTCAAACGAATCATGCGTGGATGTTCCACAAAGCATGAGTACATGGTGTCTGTAGAGGTGTTGGAGGCGTTGGTGGTAAGTTTTTTATTAGTGGTTACTGATTGGAGGGATTATTGGGGGTGGTGTGTGTTTGGATGGTTGGCTCTTGATTGGTGGTAGGGTTTGATAGGGTTTTGTGTGCTTTTCTTGTATGCAAAACTATTAATTTGGTCATAATGGTGCTTGTAAGGGTGGTTTTAAAGGTGAATTGTATGGTGAAATCAATGGTGAGTTTAATGTCAAATAGTATGAGGAGCTCAATAGAAGTTGTAATGATGATTGATTCATTGAAGATTTAACGAGTGTTACTACATGGAGAGGTTGATTAACGGATTTTGACAATAATGTATACTAGGTTTTAGTTCATGTCGAAAATATTATTGTTACAGAAATTGTTACATTTGTGTTTTTTTGATTTTTAATAAAAATAATTATTTTTATTCAAAATAAAGTTTTTTCAAAATTCAATCAAAAACAACAGTTGGTAAAATGAAAAGCTTAACGCTTAAAAACATGGATACAATGAAAGTTGGATTTATGAGATTAAATGTGTGAGGTTTTGCATTAAAATTGCTCTAACCAACACTTTCGAATCGGGCTGAAAGTCATACTCTACAAAATTTCAATGTAATATTCATTTATATGAAACACAGCAATACATTAACAAGGGTCATTAAGGAGTGAAGATCCAAGTGGTAACCCCCATACAATACTCATTACAAAATAGCATTGCAATCGAAGAATATATGATATCAAAACAAAAGTTGAAGATTCTATTTGAACTTTTTAAATTTTAAAGAAATCTAATTGAAAATTGTTGACGTTCAAGTGCCAAATTGATGAAGTATATCAGCCTGAATCAAATAGTAAGGTCAACAAACACAAAGTATTTATTAGAACAAAAAACGAAGTTTTTTTGTAAGACTAGCTTACATCATCGTGATAATCAATTATCATTTGATGATGTACTAAGTACCAAATTCATTTGGGAGTTAGTAATGAATTTTCTGTATTGGAGTTCTGCACAGGTCTCATTATGGTTTCATATGCAAAAAGATTAATAAAAGAATCTTGAATCGTGGTTCAGAAGGAATATGATAATTTTTTGAATCCTTCATGTAATTTCACTCTTTGGAAGTTAGCTACAATCGTGAAGTTTCCACAGACGCTCTTGAAACACCATACCAACAAACTTTGGAAAAATATTGCAAGAAAACCGGATAAAAAGTGATTAAATTTTTATAAAAACGCACCGAAAAACGGTGGGAATATAATAATATTTTAAACCATAGTTTTTAATAACGATATTTCAAGCCACATAAAACCGAAAAAACTCAACTATGGTGTCAAGCCTGCATATAGTGTTTAAGGGCTACTTATCCAATCAAGTACTCATTTAAATATGCTGAAATCAATCAAACAATGTTGATAACAGTCATTAATGCTTTTTTGACATGTGAAACAGAGAGAAACAGTGATAGTGATATAGAGGCATATCTGTGCATATATCTAGACGGAAAGATCTTGGAATTCGTTGTACTTCAATATATAGCTATATAAAAAAAATATATATGTATCAATTTGTAACGAAAAACATCAAATGAGAGGACTTTTTAATACATTTATTGAGAATCGGAAGCTATAATTTTCGATAAGTTTAGCCTTATCATAAAACGTTAGCGAAATAAAAAAGCACAATTCTGTTTTCAATGGCTATAATGACCCACAACTCATAGTTAATACTAATGCCTGAGATCCAATATTAAAGGATTTGGAAAAAATTGAACGGGTCAATGACCGAAGGGGGCCATAGAGATTAATTTCTCTTGATAATAAGTGATATCGTTTAGAAAATTATTTTTCTTTGAAGTACTTTTGAACAATTAATTATTTGAAATAACAGCATTGAACTTAAAATAACTTCTGTTTTTTTGAATAATTAACTAATTCTTAATTATAATTTTTGAATCACGATATAACCATAGTTACGATTTAATTTTTTTCGCTAACGTCTTATGATAAGGCTAAACTTATCGATAGTTATAGCTTCCGATTCTCAATAAATGTATTAAAAATTCCTCTTATTTGATGTTTTTCGTTACAAAATATTGAAGAAAAATACATACGATGTCTCTAAAAAGTTATATGTATCAATTCAAGTCACCCATCTACAGAAACACAAATGGAGCTATTCAAAAATATATACAGAAATATACCTAATGATATAACAAGGTACAGATATATATAGAGGTATAAAGACAATACTAACGGTTGCATCCTAGGTCATGTACTGTCATTATGATGACTTCCTTTGAAGAACGAGTACCCTGAGGACAATCAATTAATAGATATTGGAGAATGATTGAAAGATCATAACTTTAGAGGTATCGAGTATTACTTAAAGCTTAAAGATTGGATGGATGATGGTTAAAACATGATGAATTTTGAGATATTTAATGAAGATTTAAAATATTCGGAAGTAAAAAATCATTGGATTAAGATAAGAAAGATTCTTAATTAAAAAACTTTAAATAAAGTAATTGATGCTGGTCAAATAATATCGATTAAAAGATATTAGAATATTCTAGAAAGGTTTATAGACAAGACTTCATGTAGCAGTGAAAATGTACTAGAGCATTAAGGATTAAAGATTAAGAGCTTAAAGAGTGAAATATGTTTTATAATGATGTGTAATTAGCTGAATATTGATAGAGATTAGAATACTTATGTGTTATATAAAATCAATAGAGGAATAAAATATAAGTACTTTTGACGTTTTTTTTCATAATTTTGAAGTGTTTTGAACAAAAAAATTATTCTTTAATTTGTTGAAAAAAAAGCTGAAAGTAGCAAGCTCACACATATGCATGAAGTTAATACATGGAAGAGTGCAGGGTTAAGTAATTTCCGGTTAAAAGTAGATTTAAAATTTTAAAATTAATCTATGGCATAAGAGAAAAAATATCAAAACATAGGGCTTTTTTTTATGTTTAAATATGAAAGATACTCACGCACAAAATGGAATATATTTTAAACGCTAGATAATGTGAGTCATAACTGAACACCAAGATTATTATTATTTGTCTTATTTCAATGTTTTCATTGTTTCTGTTACTTTAATATTCTTATTTATTTTATTACTAATATTTTTATTTTTTTTTTGTTACTTCTATTATTTTTATTATTTTTCCTATTATTTCGACTATTTTTCGTTTTTCAATAGTCTTATGATTAATTTTTTAAATATTTTTATTCTATCACTATATTGTTTTTTTATTTATATTGTTATTATCACTCATTTTATTTTTATTATTGTTTCTTTTTTTACTACCATCCTTCATCTTATTATAACTTACTTGCACGTAAACGTCCACAGCCCCAATCACAGGACATTTGATGGTGTGTTTCTCCAGGGAACTTGTGGTCTGGACCGGAGCTTTGAATGTAGGGGTCTGTCAGTGTGTTTTTGTTTGTGTAGTTTGTTATTGAGTTCACATAAAATAGCGCCCTGTGAAACCTATCAATAGTTCCACCGAAACCCCATTTAGGACGGATTATTGATCGATTCACTTATTTTTTGGTTTGTGCGTAATTTATTATTTTGGTTTGAATTTGTGTGTGATCTCTTTTTGAACTTGCTATCTTTTTGTATTTCTCCTATTTATGTTTTTTAAATTCCATATTGACAATAAAAAATATACAAAATTTATGTATAATTTCAAAAACTACTAATTCCATATTGACTTAGTAGTTTTTGAAAATTATACATAAATTTTTTATATTTTTTATTGTTAAGGATAAACTTCAAAATGCAGTTATTTGAAAAACTCACTGAAATCTATGTTACTGCGATAAGCTTGGAATGTTTAGTTTAGAACAATGATGAGAATGCTTCTCAAAATGCTTGCTCCAGTATGAAAATGTATTAACTTGGGGTGTAGCATAATGGTTTACGAGGTACGTTGTAAGCGGTCAATGGAGACTGCTTATGACTGCGTAATATACACGCGTCGAGTGATTCCTTATTTTTCTATGAGATTTTTTTATAGACCATCCAATAACATTATGACGCTGTTAAATTCGCGCCCAAAAAAATATTAACGCGCACATGTTTATGTTGTGTGATAAAGAAAAAGTGATGGTTGTTTTGAATTATTCCATTAGTTTTGTATGCGTTTGTTTTAGAGATTTTATATTTTTTATGTTAAGGTTTGCTACAAAATGCAAATTTTTTCAAGCCGATGAAATCTTTCGACGTAGGAACAATTATTTTATTCAAATTTCATAAAGCGCTTTGCAAATTTGTATCAAATGACCCATTTCGACAGGGTAATTAACTAATTTGTACATGCTAATAGGACTAACACAAAAAATCTTTAAAATTTAATTTGTAAATTATTCATTCCAATAACTTGTTTTTTCTGTTTCAATGATTTTTGTTTAGAATCGTGTTCTATATTTATCAATACTGAAGCAGTTAGCTTGGAAAGGCAGCTCCAACATTAAACTGATATAGCCCAAATAGCTATAAAAGAGTTAGCATTAGTTTCACTTATTTCTGTAATTCCAATACCTTGAAATCAATTCCATTCAAAGATCTTAAATCAAAAAGAAAATAAATAAGAAGTTATTTTTGTACATAAATCATAGATGGAAATTTTGTCGAGTAGATAACATCAAATTTTTTGGCTCGTTATTTATTTTCATAAGCAAAAGGTAGCCAGATAAGATGTGCAAACATTTCTTAAACTCACAAAAATTTATTGAATTACTACGTCATGTTTCATGTAAAACTTCATAACTGAAGCATAAAAGCATTTCTATGATAGTTGTGAACATCTTGGCTGTCTTTTAAACTTGGCCGAGTAGCAGTGATTAATACGTTACATCTAAATAATAAAACCTGACTCTAGGCCTTTCTTTGAGCAATAATCTTGAAAAATACAATAAAAAATTAAAAAAAAACTGTATGACCAAAATAATGTCTAATTTAATTTAATTTTTTTTAACCAGAATTATAATGGCCTGGTGAGCAAACTTAGAACGGTAATTGAAAAATAAATATTTGATACTCAGGTTTTGAAATAATTAACGTTGATCTGCCAAGAAAATTGAAATTCTCTCACAACTGTTTTCTCACATTTTCGTCAAAAAAAAATAATTTTTTTATTTTCATTAAAATAATAGTTTTATTCTTGGAGAATTTCATGAAATAATTCTAAAACCACAAGAAAAACAGTCAACTGAACATGCAAATATTTTCAATAACGCTCTAAATTTTTAAATCAAAACTTTTGAATTGAAACTGAAAACAAAAAAAACAGACCTGTCTATAAAAAAAAAACTGAAAACCCACGATAAAAATGAAATAAAAGAGTAGGATACTGCATTTAAATACAGGAAATAAGTTGAAACTTCACAGATCTTTCGAGGCTGCATACCCTAAACACCATAAAACTACATTGAAGACGTTATCGAGATTAAAATCTCTCAATTGTTTTCATTCTCAAGATAATGATGATATAGTTATAGAATTTTGTTCATATAAATTGTTCTGTTTGCACTATCGTTCTTTGGATTCCAGTTTTGAATTTCAAATAATTGTTGTTTTATTTTTTCATTAGCTATTGTAAAATTTTTTAATGATCTAAAAAGCTGTTTTTTTATACACGGTCGTATATTATTCTTTCAATAAATAACTATTTATCCGAAGTATGATGCTAACAAGCAATGAGAAGTATCAGACATGTATCTAATATGACAAATAACAAGAAGATTAGCTTTTACTAATAACAAAAATCAATTTTTAAATGAAATCTATAATCACTTTGTGAATAATAATAATAATAACTCAAATTTTTTGCTCCAATTTGCCAATCTCAATTAAAACTGCTACAGTACTTTATAAGGCCATTATTCATTAAAACGACTTCAAAATGATGCAAAGACGGCGAGAAATGCTTCCAAAAGGATACTTTATATTGAAAAACACAAAAAAAAATTCTAAATATTTTTTAATGTTTGATTGCTTTTAACTGAGAAATTGTGTTAATTTGGGATTTATTGTGGAATCAAAGATAACTTCTTCGGGTTTTTTAGAATTTTTTAATTTAAAAATAAATTATATTCTTTCTATTTGTGAAAAAAAAATTTGTCAAATAAAAAAATAAAAATTACCGTCATTCTGGAAATTTCCAAAATAAATTTCAAATCAACGATTTTACTTTTAGATTTAAAAACTTAAAACGTTAGAATGAAACTTATTTATTTTTTTACTCGTATTCAACTTTTGAAGAGAAAAATCAACTGACAAAACTTCTCCCAGAAATTCCCAATTGCAAACAAGCCCAATTTAAACATACTTGTTTGCGGATGCAATAGTATCTGCTAGATTTCCCACTTCGTATACAATGCATGAATATTTTTATAGCAGTTTTTTAATAATTTAATCTTCATTTTGTAGTGTTTTGTGTTTAACGTATTATTGTTCTGCCAGTTATACTGCCATTAGCTCTCCGCGTAAATTTGTCCATTTCCCGTCTTGAAAGCACGAACAAACAAACAAAATATTTGCAAAATAATGGAAATATATTATGAAAACATAAACTTCGAATCTTTTTTTGCCTCAGCGATGGGTGGTTATATCCATTGATTTTACTACTTCAAGAGCTATTATGCCTTGAAAATCAATTTTTCCAAGTCGCATTCATTTTTGCTGAAAAAAAACTCGCAAACATCCTTATTTACCATGGTGCTAATGTGACCTCTTGTTGACACTTCATTAAAAAATTTAAAAAAAATATTATTTAGTCAGGTTATTGACTTCATCGTTTTGATATCAAAGTTTTTTACAAATGAAAAATTAAATGTATAAATAAAAGTGATGTTTTTTGAATAATAAACGTCAATAACAATATGGTTCATTTGTGATGAGTTTTTTCAAAAAAATATTCTTAAAATATATTCAATTTTAAAATTAATTAAAAAATAAAAGTGAAGACTTTTATATAAATAAATAAAAATTAGAAACTAATAGACAAAAGTTCAGCGACAATTACAACAATAACAAACCCATTACGCCACAAACTACCCTGTTGACCACAGTCCTGCTTCATGAATATTCAACACGGCGCGTGACTCATAAAGAGAAAGGCTATTGGTGTAAAAAACAGAATCAATAATGTGACGTCTGTGCATATCAAGCGGTCCGAGATGGTGGGAGCAACCAAAATATAAATATACAGTGTATATAAAATGTATTATATTTATTTTTTTATATATTATATTATAAATACTTCATATAAATTATATCATGAATGTTATTTTATATTCATTTTTTAAAATTATATCTTATAGCATTTTTTTATATTTTTTATAAATATAATTCATTTTACGCTTTGAATATTGTCTTATAGACCTAATTTTATAAATTCTATGTTATATATTTTTTGATTTTTGAAAATTTCTTTAAATTTGAAATTTAATGTTTTTGTCGTATTAACCTTTAAAGTTTTATATTAACGGGGATTTTACTTTGTTTTTCATCGTACCTTATGAGAATTTAATTGACTTTCAATTGAAACGTTCCTTATATAATGCAATTTAAACTGTTTCCTCAAAGTTTCAACTGTTTATTTAATGTGAACTTTTTAAAAGATTTGAAATTCGAAATAAATATTTATTATTTCTCATGAAAAATTTATGTTCAATACTATAATATTTTGATTTAGACTCATAATTCGATTGTGAGAAACTGAAAAATAATTTTTTAAAAATTAACTAAAGTTCTTAAAATTGTAGATCAATCTTATTTTTTGCTTCGTATATTTCTTTGCCGAATTCATTCACAATCAAATTTCATTAAGCTTTTGAACCAAAATTATTTTAAAAGGTTTTATAAAGCCAAAAAGAGAAAATAAATTGTTGGTATAGAAGATTCTAGAAACAATTGATAACAAGTATACATAACGTGGTCATAATTATTTAAAAAATAGAACGTAATCTTAACAGAAAAACCTAAGAATCCTTAAGAAAGCTTGTAATTCTTATAAAAAGCTAAATAAAAAATTTTCGATTTAGATCAATGTTTTTAAAAAATTATATGAATAATACCTAAAAACCTGTTGAAACTTTGAAGAAAAAGTAAAAGATAATAAAAGAAACAATCTGTTCAAAGTTTGAAAATGAAATAAACTGATATTCAAAAAAAACCAGCAGAAAAAAAAGACCACAAAAAAATAAATGTTAACAGGGTAACTCTTATCGCCAGAGAGCAGCCGTTTTTAAAAATTTCTGATTGAACAGCAAACGACAGTTGAACACAATGAAAGTTAAATTCTTTTGTGAAAAAACTAAGCGGTTTTTTCCAATATTTTCAGATGACTGTTAATTTTCAAAATAAGATGTTTTATCTAAAAGTTGAAGGGTTGTTTTTAATTGAAGTTTTATTTTTTCTTTAAACCTTCATTGAATATAACTTGTTGATACAAATGTAAAAAAGTATTTAGAATGGCAAATTTTAAGAAAATTAAAAATACTTTAATAAAATTTAATGTTTTGTGTGATCAAAAAGTGAATTTCGAATGTATGTAAGATAGAAATAAATTTCGTTTTATTTATGGTATAAATTAAAAAGTTAAATTCTTTTCAAATTATGACTTGTGAGAAAGAAATTATACTCAAAAATTGGGAAGGTAAAATACCAGTTCTGTTCTGCTTATATGAAAAGGACCAATTCACTCACGAAGACTGTGAGCCTATGTTTCTGAGCGTCAGACGCCAAACTTATTTTCCAATTCTTCTTCACGAAAAACTTGACAAATATTTTAGGAAATTTCTAAAACCTGATTGTTCTTTGGTTGATTTTTGGCTGGAAGACCAAACAGGAAGATTACTCAAATGGCATTGGCCTGTGGGCGTTTTATTTGATATTGCTTGTCTTTCAGAGGTTTTTATTTTTTACTTCTATTTATTAAATTTAATTGGTATACCTTAAATAAACATAGAAGCACAAAATAATATTTGAATATTTATTTTTCAATAATCATCTTTTTTTTGTTTACTTTTTAGGCTTTTTTTATAACTTCAATTTTTGAGTTTTTCTGTAATAATAAAATAAAAAATTGTTTCACAATACATAAAAATAAAAGCTAGAAAAAAAAATATTAAGTCTTTTTTAAACATTTATAGAAAATATTTTTCGATTAAATATTAAATAAAAATGTATTTTAATTCAGAATAAAGTTTTAATTCCATGGAAACTGATTGTTCATTATTCTGATTTCCCCCAACAAGATCTTCTTAGTTTCCCAAGTCACGATGCCATCAAGTTAGTTCAGTAAGAATTCTTTCAAGAAATAATCTATAGTAGAGAGATGAATAATTGTGGAATTTTTGATTATGACAGTAGCATATAGAATCTGTCGAACAATTTTTTAGTCAGTTCATCTCAGTTACCTAATTTTTTTTATTAAAATATCAAAAAGCATTCTACTTCCATTAAACAAATCATTAAGCATATGAACTCAAAACCTCATTTCTCAGTAACTAAATTATCAAATTTTTGAATTCAATAATGTCATTTTAACACACTCAAATTTATGGATCTATTCACCACAGAGCAATGCATCTGAGCTATATAAAGGAAGCAGACTTTGTGAAGCATCGAGGTCATCTGATCAATAATATGAAACCAGAAGATGTCAAAAATCTCTATGATGCTAGTATTGTTTTAGTGTATTGTAAAATAATTATATTTTAAATTTCCATTGAGTTTTGTGTTATTAATACACTCATTTTTATTTGATTGTTTTTGCTTTCATCCTATATTTAATTTATTGTTGTCTTTGAGTTCAAAATTTTTAAAATTATTTTTTATTAGCTTTTCAGGCCTATAAAAGATAATGTATCTTTATTTCATCAGAGTTTGGTAAAAGAGAACTTTAATAAATTCTGGCTAGTGAATAATCAGCTGATGCAAGAATTCAATCAAGAAACCTACAAGTTCATTCCCATAAAAATCCACACAACTGCCAATCAAATAATTCAAAAACTTATGCATCCACTTAATCCAGATGGCAAATCAAATACACTCACAGATTTGTTCTCATTAGTTTTTCAACTTGCAAGTAAAACAGTGATCAAACAAAGTTTGAAAGAAAATGCCACAGGAGATCAGTTTGCTGATAATTTTGATGATCTGAAAATGACTGATAAAAGTGATAAAACTTCTGAAGTTTCTGATGATACAAGTAATCAATCAAAAGAAAACTCAAAAGAACCAACGAATTCTGCCAGTGTTGAAATATGCTCTGGAGATGGGGCAAACTACGAAAAAGATTCACCTCAAGATGAAATTAATAGAGAAAATTTGAAAAAAATAAATTATTTAGTGCAGGGAGTCAAACCTCCACTCACCACTCCTCTTTTGTGGCTATACTCCAACCTCTGTTATTACGACAATTTTCTTCACATCTGTGTTCTTAATGTTTGATCTTTGGCGATCAAGACTAAGGCTTTGATTTATATCTTTTTAATGATTTTTAATTTTTTTTTCATTATATATTGTACAGCGTGTAAAAATTTTTAATTTCCAATTCAGTTTGTGATACGCTCAAGTGAATAAGGACTATTCAATAAAAAATCGCATGATTTTTTCGAAAAGATCTTACATGTGGCTAAGATATCATTTCACTTAACCAATTATGTTTTCATCTGAGCTTTCAAAATAAATAATCAGTTTTTATATTTTTTGCTAAAAATAACTCGAAATTTCTATCTTTTCGAAAATTTTTTTATTATCTTGATCTAACTTGGTGCTAAACAATTTTTGTTTTTTAATTACTCCAAAATTTTCCAAAATAAAATTCGTTTAGTTATAAAATTTCAAATAAATTTTGTTAAACTGAATTTTGAATAATCTTATTCAAATTTTTATTGAAAAAATTATTTTTGAGAATATTTAAAATTCGCTGTTTAGCGCTTGTTCATAAGCGTTTATACAAGAACTGTTGATATGAAATCGAATTCTTCTGAGCAGTGTTTGGTGATTGTTTTTCTTGTTAATATAATTTCAATAGGTCTTGTAAATTCAACGTTTTTTCTGAATGATTCCAAAGTCGTTAGAAATTTGTCTGTTAATAAAAGACAACGCCGATGGTATATTATTGAAAAAGAAGATGACGATTTTTGGCGTTATTCGAATGCTTCTGAAGATGAACAAGAAGAAATGATGGGAAGAAAAAACAATCCTCATCTTGATGTTGATGATTTTTGGGAAATGAAAGGAATAAAAGTTCCATCTGGTTATAATTATCAAAAGCATTATTACCAAAATTCTAGAAGAAAGAGAAGTTCAGATGATAATCAAATTAAAGATGACTCATTTACTAGAGCGAATTTTTTTGCTGATTATTTTGAAAAGTTAATTTCCCAAGCTTTTCAAGAAGAAGTGGCTTCGGCCTTTCTTGATAGAACAAGATCCATATCACTGTTTAAAGATTGGGAACGATTACTCAAAGTTTATATTAATTTATGCAGACAAATAAATGATAATATCATCAAGTATTCGACGACGAAAAAGCAAAATAACTTTGCTAAATTCAAGAGCAATATTATGACCTCTGTTATTGAAGCACATTCAATTCGTGAAGAAATCAGCGATTTGATGAACTCTATAGATCTTTCCATGAATAATCAGTTTTCCAAAATACTCAATTGGCTGGCTTTAGGTGACACTTGGAGTGCAGAAAATGTCTTAGAAAATATCTATCATAACGGCCAAAACAATTTTCAAAAACTTTTTCGAAATAATTGAATGAATTAAATTTTAAAAGATTTCAAAATAGGAGTATAAAAAAATTGAGAAAGAAAGATTCTCAAAAAAAACTTAATTTCACAATAAAATTTTGAAAATATGCTGCTTATTCGAAATTTATTGTTAAAAAAGTCTATTCATTTTACAAAAGTCCATTTACTTGTACTTTCTAATGTATTTGTATTTAGTATAGAGATGTCGTTTTCAACAATCAAAATTCATTAAAAAATACATAACTAAATTAGCCCTATATGAAAATAACTCAAATCAAAGCTAATTTTCAAACATGGTATTCTCCATCTAATAGTGTAGTTACCTCACAAGAAGCTTGGTGTAGTACGGTTGAAGAAAATTTGGAAAATACTACTTGAAGTTGAAAATAATGATGTTTTATAAGTTTTTTTATTGAAAAAAAAATAAAGAATCAATTCAAAATATAAACTTTGTCAAAATTTTTATTTAAAGCCAAACATCATCGAAAATTATTTTTATAAAAATCAAACGCTATTTTAGTGTCATAACGTTGTTTATAGTAGCGAATTATTGGAGGAAATTTTCAATTACCGAGGAAATTATGTTTATATCGTTTTTAACTATACTTCAAATGAGTTTACTCGCTTATCCGTATAGACTTCCAGAAACTGTCATTTCCGAGACATCTATGGAAAGATTTCATCAAAAACTTGACAAGACGACACAACAGCTTGGAAACAGTATGGTTGTTAATTCGGAAGGTCCTTTAAAATGGAAACAACGTGAAGAGACGGCACAAACAATGGCTTACACTAATGAGTTATCAAAAAAATATACTAGTATGCTCACTAACAGAGATATAGCTGAGATGTTATCTTTTCAGTACACAGATAAAACTAACTTACAAACAGCAAGTTCCGCAGATAACCATAAAAGAACACTTTTCACTGACAATGAATTTTCTACCTTGATTAACCCTTATATTCTTTTTGATTGGAACAACGATGGTTTTGAAAACATTGAAAATGTCGAGAAAAAAGTGAAAGAAAAAATTGAAGCAGGAACTCTTTTTGAAAAGAATTTTTCTTGGAGTAAACATAAGTACTTTACTATGGATGAAATGAATCTCATGAAAGGCTATCTGAAAAAATATGAATTGCATAAAGAACAATTTATCGATAAGCCCGTCGAATCTGATAATAATAGTGAAAATTTTGAGAAAAAGGAAAAGTACGTTGGAATTATGAGAAAATTAATGAGAGAATTGTGGAGCTTACATATAAAGCAAGTGAGCCACGAAAACCACGTATACTGTTTAAAACCTTCCCTGAACAGCCCGCCTATACAGAAAAACGAAATTAAAAACCTCGAAACATCATTTAACCAAATAGTTCAATCAGAAAAAAATTTAAAAATAGATACATCTGAAATAGCTTCAAGAAAAAAATATGAAGAAATGAAGTGGTTATTGAGAGCTTCACTGATATTTTCCATTACGCAACCCGTCGGCCATTATCGTTACACTTCTTACGAACTCAAACTTTTGAGAAATTTATACGAAGCTTCGTGTACTGATGGTGAAAAATGCATTAAAAACTTGAAAGAAATAGTACCAGAGATAGTCGACAAGTTTCAATCTAGTCACAAGTACCCGCGTGAGCTCCATTTAAAAAAACTCAATATGGAGAGACTCATCACGGCTCCCATCGCTTGGCTGCATGACTTTCTCTTGCCTTTCATCGCGGAACTCAATTCACGGAAACTCTTTCCTAAAGACTTTAACCATTTTACTCGGCATTTTTATGCTTTGTTTTCTTGGGAAAGTTCAGATGTCAAAACTTTTCTCCAAAAACGCCAGTCTATAAAGCAACTCAAAAGTTTGAATAAAAAATTGGAGGAAATATCAACGGTCTATCCTAAGTTAGACTCGTTAATAGATAGAGAGTGCGATATAATAAATTATCTTTGTGGAAATGAACAGAAAAATATTCAACGATATAAGACAGTTCTCGAAGGTCTGCAAGTTGATAGTGGTGTGGACGAGAATGTAGTTGGGGAAGATGGGGGTGATAAAGACCATGAGGATGTAAGTGACGATGATACTGAAACAAACAAAAAAGATGATGGGAATTTAGAAATATTTGAAATAAATGAAGAAAATAAAGCTAAAAAATCAAAAAATTACACAAGTAACAAGGATGATGATGGAGGAGACAACAATTTTGAAATGATTCATCCCGACTATCATACAAATGATGACTTGGATGGTGATGATGATGGATTAAGAAGAAGCAGGAAAGTTTCAAAGTTAAAAAAAAGAAACGTCGATTTATCAAAATCGAGTATTTTTGTTAATGACAATGATGGAAATGATACTAGAAATAATGACAACAAGTTGCCAAACAATTTCATTAAGAGAGAGATGGTTAGGAGCTCACTTGAAGGTAAAAAAATTTCCGCAAAAAAGTTATTTGATAAAACAAAAAGAAATTTCAAAAAGCTAGTTTTATTATTGCAAAAAGAAAAAAAACTACTAGGTTTTTTCCATTTCAAAAAGATAAATCGGTTTTTTGGTCGTTTTGACATGGCGGCTAAAAAAATGATCTAGAAAAGTAGAGGCTGGAAGACATAAAAATTTGAAGCATTTTCTTCAAATTCCTTCATTATTTTATTTTTCTATTGATCATCACCATAGTTGTTATTCACGAAATTAATAAAACATGTGATATTCAAATAATAAATGCCAAGTTTTTCCGAGTGGAACTGAAAAATGACGGGTTATGTGAATTTTTTGAGCGATAGATGTGTAAACTTGAACTGAACTGTATTGCTTCATAACTCATGCAGAATGCATGTAGCAAAAACTTTTTATAAAAAGTAAAAAAATAAAAAATTTTTATGAATTAAATTCAGAAACATTGAATAAGAGACGTTTATCACTGCTCAGTTCCCCATTATTCAAAACTTTTATCTTTCCACACATTTATTGAAGATATTAATTTTCACTTTGACAAGATTTTTCCCACCAGCATCTCACACCTGCCATCCCTTAAAGCGCACAACTCCAAACTCTAAATGATTTTTTATTCCGATCTTTCTTTTTTATAATCTACTTATATAAGTATCAACT
This sequence comes from Pterobdella sp. o SKG-2022, assembly GCA_964035795.1. Lineage (NCBI taxonomy): Eukaryota > Metazoa > Annelida > Clitellata > Hirudinida > Piscicolidae > Pterobdella > Pterobdella occidentalis. The sequence continues at coordinate 2,455,918 of OZ038326.1, read as the reverse complement.
CAGCGATCTTTAACCTAGCAGGTTGGTGGCTGATTGGCTCGTTGAATGAAGGATGCATTAGATTAGATATAAGATAACATTAATGCTTTTCAATGTTCAAATAATTAATCCATTTCAACGTTTGCCGCCATTTTTTGAAACGACAAAAATTTGATTATTGAAGGATTTTTCGATTTGACATTCCCGAAGACAAAAATTTAATTTTTCAAAACATTTAAATATATAAGTTTGATTGTGAGAACTTTAATGATTATACATAATCAAGATTTACAAAGTAATTGTCATCTCAATTTGCAGAACAATTCTTTAGAATAATTTTAAGAAATCTAAATAAAAATAATTTTGGATTGATGTTTAGTTTCAAAAGTTTTTAGTAATATTTCAAATGAGTTAGGCAAACATTTCAAGAACGTTCGATCGAGTGGTTATTAAAATTTTAGTTTTTCCTTTGGACGGCCTTTTAAAAATTTGAAGTTTAATTAGTTCAAACTATTATTTCACTTAAATTACTCAAATTTTTCAATAAAATAATTGAAATTTTTATTTAAAGAGCATACTTAAATTTAAAAACTTAAATTATTTTAAAGTATTTAAAAAAGACTCAAAAAGAATTCACTATGAAGTTTAAGTGTAAAAATTTTATTTAATTTAAGATTTAAAATATAATACTTCGAATGAAATCGACTATCAAATCATTCTACACTTCATTAAAACTCAAATTCATTAGACGTACAATATTTAAATATCATAGCAACTAATTTAAATATTTATTCTTTTAAATATCAAAAAACCTAACTTCTCAGAGATATATTCATACATCATTGTGTTTATCAAAAAATTTACGCTAACTTTTTCTTTAAAATATTTATAGGGTTTTATATCTATGATTCTTTTTATACAAAAAGAATCATAGATATAAAAGCTTTTATTTCTTTTGTGAAAAATTTCTAATTAATAATGTATTTTGAATAATGGATCGGTGAGAAACTACTGACTTAAAATATATTAAAAGATATATTTTTTTGAATTTTTAATTAGCTACCAAAACAAATGTTTGTTATTTTAGTTTGGATTATTAATGGTATTTCATTTTAATGGTCGTCTTAGAAACGATTAATTATCGCGCATGTAAAAGGCGGTTTAAAAACGTTAAAATAAAACTCTTAATAGAATATTTTTAATTGAAATTTTAAAATGGCGTATCGATTGAAGGAAATGAAGATACTTATACTTATTTTCCTGGGTTAGTTGAGAAATTACCATCATATTCAAGATTCATGAATAATTATCGAAAATTCTTATAAAAAAATTCATTTAAAATGAATAAAAAAATTAAAAACTTAAGCTATAGAACAAATAGTAGGACATATTTCATCACTTAAATCCAAACTGCTCAGAATTGCTAAGGGCTATTACAAGACAGATAGGTCAGTAAATTACTGAAAGCCCAACTTTTAATTAAACGAAATTACACAAAATTACTTGAAATATAATTTTTCATTTGTCAAAAATAATTTTTAAAGCACTTTTTTTCAGAATTAATTAACTTTTATAATTGCTTTAAACTTTTTGTAAAAGCTCAGTTTTATCTTTGAGTTTACCTGCTACTTTGAATATAGTAGTTCCAATATTTAAACTAAATTCTATGAAAAATTTTTTTTCAGCAAGTGCAAAAATGGAGAATGATAAGCCCACAGTTGCACAGACTATTGAAGAAGAAGAAATGGCTGAAGATGAAGTTGTTTTCAGCAAAACACAAATTTTATGGATATAACCCTAGACATTTTTTATTGGTTCAGTAAAACATAAATAATATTTATAACAACATAGTTTTAATTTTTTTTATTTGTATAATTAGAAATATTATTTTCATCTTTATACTGATAATAATACACCATTTTCAATTATTTTTATTTATATAATTAAACATCTCTTTTTTATTATTCATATTGATTATTATATATTTATTTTTTATATATTTTTATTGATATATTGAATGCATACAAACCTCAAATAAAACCAATTTAATTGATGTATCGATGATCATAAGGACATTTTGACAACAGTATTGGCTAAGTTTTCGTTAATGCCACCATTAAAAATATCGATTTGAAAAAAACAATATGACAAGTTATTAAAATAATAAAAAATAGTAATAAAAATATAAATTTTGACATTCGACATAATAACATTATAATCAATAATATAACATATTGAAATATAAATAATAAAAATTATAATAACAATGATAATAAAACATGAAAGTGAAAAAATAATACGAATAACAAATAATAACAATAAAAATAATACTAAGGTATTAGAAATGCTAGCCATGCTAAACAGACAGTCAATGCTGTCACCGAACGCTCTTAAGACTTTCAATGTCGAAGATGTCTTTGATGGAAAGGTATTATCATAATATGGTGGAGATGGGGTGATGATGACAAACGATGGGGGTGATAGTAGTGGTGATGACAAATGGGGGTGGTAGGGGTAAAAATGATGATGTTGTTGGTGAAGATGATGATGGTGGTGTTGGTGGTGAGGATGATGAGAGTGTTGGTAGTGGTAGTGATGACAATAGTTGTTTTTATAAGGGTTGACAGCTGCGCTGACATATATAATAATACTAATGTTAATAAACATAGAAGTTTTATGATTATAAAAAAATAATAATTTTTAAAAAAAATTACTAATTGCCAAGGCAGCAGAAAATATGATGAAAAATGATGAAGAGAAAAAGGAAATACTAAGGAGAAAATATAAAGAGGTTGGGAAAGGGAAGTTTCAAATTTAATAATAATATAAGGATTTATTCACTTTTAAATAATATAAATAATAATAATATCCATATATGATTATACTGCTGTAGGCGTCCCAGTAGCTGGGGTATACAGCAGTTGGTTAATGAAAGCCATTTTTAGTTGGGACAAAGTTTTCATAGAACTGCCAGCCCAAGCTAACGTCCAACTTGAAACTATCAGATTTCAAGAACCTCCGTTTCCACACTTGGGCAGTTTGCCTTGCCGTTGTCAATAAAGAATGATCCTCCGCCAAGCCAAATGACAACGATACCAGGATATCAGTTTGTCGATACCTGTTACCGAAGTCTACTGTCATCCAGGTTATAACAGGAAAGCAGTCTCAAATTGGAGACGCTGTCTTCGGTGCAGTTTAACGTAATGCCCAGGACCACTTTTAGTGTTTTATAAATATAGCATTAATAGGAAAAATTTATTTTTATTATTTATTATGCTGAATTCACTTTTAAATATTAATTCTTTCTTTAATAGGTCACTTCCAGAATTTTCGAATGAGATTTGATTGCTTGGGAGAGAATTAAACTTTCAACTAGACTTTTTTAAAAGTTTTTATGCATATCAACCTTTCATAAATAATAACCGTAAAAGTGAAAGCCATTATACCCGTGGGAATGGAGATCTGTTTATAAACACGTGTACGAGATTCTCTTCAAATGTCTCAGCAGACCTTCAGCTGCAATTATCGATATAATAATGATAAAAATAAATAATAATATATAGTAATAACACTTGGTTTTTAATTATTTATTTTTTGAATTCATCTGATATTTTTATCAAGCATTTACTATGTAAGAGCATAACTTTTAAATTGATTTCTTAGCAAAAACTCGTACAGTGTGTAATTATATTTCAATGTAACGTGCACTGCAAGCCGGTGATAAATATAAACTTTACTGAACACCAAAAATTCTGTTTCCAAAGTGCAAAACCTTACATTACAATTTTAAGCTTATCATGTACTCGATAATTTTTGACTTAAACGATAAGCTTTGTATGTAGTGAATACAACTTAAACTTCTAGTCCTTTTGAATTGATGTTCACTATGATCTTCACGTTAGACCAAATTACTGACTTCAGATGAATGCTATTATTCCGGGTTTAGCACTTCATAAAAGCAGTTATTTTATATAGAACGATCATTATTACGTTGACAATTTAAAGAGTTGTTTACGAAATTGAGATTGATAAGTTAGCGCTTGAGTAAAACCCATACAACCCATGTTTTTTAAATATATTAATTTGATTCAAAATTCTTCTCATAAGTAATAATAACTAAAGATTTTTCACTGAGTTCTGCACAGACATCGTGACAAAATAAATGACAACGATTTTGAGTTATCTGATGGCTTCTATATTAGTTTATTATGTGTGATCACAATATGGTCATAAATAAAAAGGCGTGTGCAAAATAAGGTAGAAATATAAAAAAAAGTGAATGGAATAAGGTAGAAAAAAAATATTTGAAAAATAATAGAAGAACTAGAAAGAGCATGTTTTATAAAAAATGTTGGTATGATAAAATGGAGGAAATCAATTTTTGAAGTTCGAAGAAACTTTTAATATATTCCTTAGATTAATGCTATAACTTTTTGATGAGAAATTAAAATTTTGAAACCATTAAAAAGCATTGAATTAAAACTAGAAGGCATACAAAATGAATCAAACGCATTTAAACACTAATAATATTCATAAAAATCTATTGAAACAAAAACATAAATCTGCTTCTAGGCTCCAAAGTAACCAGAAGCTTTTAAAAATACAATTTTTTCAGGGGTTTATACCGTGTATGTACAATGCTTCAAAAGCCGTTTGAGCGATGTTCCATAATTACACAGCGAAAATAATAATACAACTGCTGCCACAACACTACTATTTCTACTAATGGTAGTACTATTATTAGTATTGATACTAATACCACTATAACTACTTCTATTACTAGTACTAATATATTACCACTACTACTACTACTACTACTACTTTTACTACTACTATTATTACTACTACTACTACTAATACTACTTTTACTACTACTATTATTACTACTACTACTACTACTACTAATACTACTACTACTACTACTACTACTTCTACTACTTTTACTACTACTACTACTACTACTTCTACTACTACTACTACTACTACTACTACTACTACTACTACTACTACTACTACTACTACTACTACTACTACTACTACTACTACTACTACTACTACTACTACTTCTACTACTTTTACTACTACTACTACTACTACTACTACTACTACTACTACTACTACTACTACTACTACTACTACTACTTTTACTACTTTTACTTCTACTACTGCTACTACTACTACTTCTACTACTTTTACTACTACTACTACTATTACTACTACTACTTCTACTACTTTTACTACTACTACTACTACTACTACTTTTACTACTACTACTACTACTACTACTACTACTACTACTTTTACTACTACTACTGCTACTACTACTACTACTAAAATTATTATTATTTTCAACATCACATGGAGACTATGCCAGAAGAATGTTAGAACTGAGGGCACAATGGAAATAAAGTATCTTTTTATCATCAGTATTATAACTAATGTTGCCATTTGTTAATCCATTTGTTTTTATTTTTTTCTTATGATTTTGTCATTTATTTATGTCTTTTATTTGTTATTATTTATTTCATATTATTTTCATTTTTAATATTCTTTATTGCCATTTTTCTATACTATTGTTTTTTATTAATATTATTTTTAAAAATTTATTTTAAAATCACTATTAATTTTATTGGCATTATTATATTAAATTTATTGAATTTATTTATAGCATCTCTTCATTCTATTATAATATTAATATCTCCATCCTTAAAACTTCATTCTTATTAAATTCTTCAAAGCCAAATGGATTTTGAAGTGACGACGGTCAAAATGATGCGATCAAGAATTGATTCTGGTTTTATGTGCCATAAAAGACTGGCCAAACGTAAAGGTTTTAAAATTATTTTACTTTGGGACTTTTATTTTGATATATGAATCAATGAAACCACAGTTCTATGAGGAAGAAATACCGCCCAATAAAATTTTCATCACATAAAACAGTTTTAACGATACTTTGAATAATACATTTAGAAAAACATTTAAAGAAATCCGTTGGTTTTTGATTGTCAATTTTAGCTATAAATTTTGGAACGACTATTGGTTTGAAGTGATAACTAAATTTCTGTGTTTTACGCCAATTCAGGTTTCAGGTAGCAGACTGGAAATGTAGAAGTTTTTTTACAAAAGCATCGGTGAATACTTGAAATCCTTTTTGACCTGTAACTTCATGGAAATAATAGTTTATAAATTTGTTTTTTCATCATTTGAAAAAAATAAATCTAAATTTAAAAGTTTTAAAGCCCGGTGTTTTTTTGATGTGTGTCCTCATAATGTAGAGACTTTAAACAAACTTCAAACTTCTAAAAAACTTTTGTAAGAATATTCAAACAGATAAGACGATTTTAATTAAGAATTATTACTTAACTCATAAAACAAGAACTAAAAATAATCAAAGATTCTCTTAGTTACTGCGTGAATTCGCCTTACCATATTACTCGTTAATTGTAGAGTCGAAAACCTTCCAGCTGAATTTACAGCATTTTCAATATAAAAAACTCAAAAATAAAACCCAAATTTTTTTGAAAAAATATAAAAGTTCACGTATGTTAATTGGATATTTAACGAGCAGCGGGGTCAAATGTGGAGTCAGCAAATTATAAAAATACCAACGAGATAATATATTAAAAATAGCAGACTATTGTTTGAAAACACTTTTCCAATCTATTCATTCAAAGTTTTTTTAAATCTATACACAATATCATCACAGTCTTCTTGGCAGGCTATCTGGTTATTCCTAATTACAGCTTAATGAGCACTTGACTGAAGGGTCTTTTTTCTATGAGAATTTTTGCTATTTTCTATAAAAACATATGCTAATGTTCAACGTGCTTGATAATGTACGTTCATCCCATCTTAATGAAAATTTTCAAACAGGGTTTTTTCATTTACACTATTGTTACAAGAACTAATGAAAACCAAAACAAAGCTAATTATTAAATAAACATACATTATCTTAACCGCCATTGTCTCACAAAAGAACCCACAATATTTAGCATTTTACACATCAGACTTTTCATTGCATGCATACGAAACATCAAAGAGAGATCCAAGGCGAAGGCAATTAATCTTAAACACCTGTCTATTTTGAGTAGCGTCGTGAAAGATGTAAATTTTATGGCAGTTAACAGAAAAGAGATTTTTGAAAGAGAATTTAACTTTTTAATAAATAGAGTCAGAATCACACTAAATTACTCATTGTAGTTTAACTAGCAACCTTTCAATACCATTGATTTTTGAACAAGAAAAATTATTTATCAAAGTAGCTCAACTATGATTCCAGGAACCAAAATAAATTTTCATTATAAAAGCCTAAAACATAATGCAAAAAATTCTCGTTTGGCAAAAAGTGTCTATAAGTAATGATTATATTATCCAAAAGTTAGTTTGATTGATTGTGGGCTTCAAATTAGAGTCGTATATGTATTTACAAAGAGAAAGGTACTTACCAAAAGTGGCTGTTCACTATGATGTGTGTAGAATGGTAATTAAACTGGCTTGGCACTGCGCTTACATACAATTCTAATGCTTGATAACCACACAGTCGCAATTTGGTAGCGTTTCCGTGAATTATTCACTCTCAAGTTTAATATGTATTTCAGCACCTACAGCTTGATATGGAGTGTTTGATTCACATTTTGAAAAAGCTTCAAAAGATGGTCTTTAAGAAAAAATTTGATTCAAGGAGTCGTAAAGAACAAAAAATTTTTTAAATTTTTATTGAGTAAAATTGTTGAAATTATAAAACAAGAAAAAAATATCGTTTGTTTATTGTCTGTCTTAATTAAAGCATATAAATAATTTCTAAGATGGCCCAGTTATCACTTTTGCTTTATGGAAACTTTCATTTTAACTGAGTCATACATTTCATTTGGGCAGTCTCAAGAAGCCCATTAAACTTTTCATATTATCAAATAATATTCAAAATGAAAACTTGTGGAGTTTAGCGTTTGAAGTTGTTACAATAGCATAATTACAATTTAATTTTTTGCTAATGTTTCATGATGAGGCTAAACTTATCGGAAAATTTTGATTCTACAAAATTTATTAAGAAATTCTTTACACCTGATGCTTTTTTGTTGGAAAATATTATTTTAAAAAATGCATAAGATTTTTCTGAAGCGTTTGTAGATGGTAACAAGAAAAATATTAACATTTGGTAAGCGCTCCAACTTCAGTATTTCCACTGAAACTCGACGTATACTTCTGTAGATTTCATTCATAATGAATAATATAAAGCTCATCATAAAGTTAAAACAGATAAACAATATAAAGAATGTTTTATAACCGAAAAGAGCTTTGCAGACGACACTAAAAAAACCCCGAAAGATTAAAATAATTAAAAGCAAATACTTTTCCACCATTTTTAAACTAAAAGTAACAGCGTATTCACAAATCAGCTGTTTTTTGTGTTAATTATTTAATATTTTCTAATTCAAAAACAAAAATGATTTGTTTTGAAATTTATTGAATTTAAAAAAAAAAACTTCGACTAGAAACAGTTTTAGTATTTTTTAAATTTTAATGAACTAAATTTTATCTTGCCTCCATATCTTGATATCAAATCACACTAATTCAAATGCATCGCTGTTTATCAAAACTTTGAATGACTGAAGCATCAAAGTTGATGTGATTCAATATTTGTCCTATCTTAAACCTTCTATGTATCCCTTCCATAGTAATATAAGCGTGGTCGCCTCACATTATTTCTCTTTCTGCTTATTGTTTCTTGTAATTATATTAAAATTCTCTATTTGAATCAGAAAATTCAATTTATGTACGTGATTTCTTTCCGGCTTGTGCCTCGTAAATTTTGTCTGAAGATATTTGAATGGAAAAATAAAATTATTTTTATACTCTCTAAAATGTAAGATTCCAGGACAATTGTTTGTCTCGTCGAAATTTTATGCGATACGAATAAATATTCTCATCATTAAAAAACGTGTCAGCCATAAAAAAGAGATTCAAGTTGACTACCACTCACGATGCCCAGTGGGAGTGAAGGGGAATATGAATTATATACTAAATTTAAGAACCAGAAAAACTGTTTTGAAAATTTTTGAATAAATTTATTAATGTCATTAAACTTGAAATTGCGTGAAGAAATTTGAATTTATGCGGAAACATCATTTTAAATTGTGATGTATGCACAAAGGGTTCTTGGAAAAATTAAATCCATATTAATATTAAAATCTAATCTCAAGTTTTATAATATAATATTATATACTATAATTCTTCGTTATGCATTTTATTAAATTTAGGTGTACTTTTAAAAATTTTTTTCGTATATAATCTCCCTCCTCAAACTCCGACTTAAATTGAATTTTAGACACATTGAAACAATTTTTAGATAAATTTAATGAAGATGATGTTTAATATTGGAAATATCTTCAAAAAAACAGAGAAATTTCCTTGAATAGACCTATGTAGCCTTGTGCCTTGATTTGTTTCTTTTTTTAAAAACTCTAGTTAAATTCTTCAAACTTTATTCCAAACTCATACTTGAGCACCCAAGTACGATAGTTTCGTCTTACAACATTTGCAAATGTATAAAAGTTAGCTCAAAACTAATTAAGTTATATAAATAAATCCAAAGAACTTCCATGTGGCTCGAGATTCACGATATATTGGCTACAAGTTCATTTTGTTTTATAAAGGTAAGAAACAAAATCACTTAGAAAATAATCATTTCAAATAGGCATAAGTTCACACTAGAATACTACGTTTGTTTCAAGATTTAACAAGTTTAGTTGCCGTTATCAAATTATAAAATATAATTCTTTTGAAAAAATTCACACAATCAAATGTCAGAACGAATTTGAACAAATTAGTAGAGAGAAATTGTATGTTTTAGAGTCCTTTCTTGATGCTTTAATCCTGGCCGTTTGTCAAACCCTGAAATAATGTTTAAGATGAGATATTGATTATATTCAGACTTAATGAAAATTCGAATTGAAAATGAAAATAAATTTAGATCTTTTAAAATTCGATATTCATTATAGAAAGTTTTGGAGCTTTTTGTTGTGTCTGAGTTTTTATAGCGGCATCGAATTAGCCTTAGTTTGTTGAGTTTAAATGTAAATTATTCATAAACAATGCTAAAAAGAAGCAAATTAATACGGAAACATGTAATGTAATCTAATTAATGAAAAAAATATTTTTTCAATCCAAACATTCAAAAACAATCATACTTTTGAACTTAAATGATTTAAAAACCACCTACCCGACTTCAAAAAAAGCACGACAATTATGGATCCTGCTTTGAGATTTCAGGTCTGCGTTTGTGGTTTGAGGAGGGCTGAGAGGTGATATTTTCGACTGTTTTGTTTCCTGTTGTAAATTGCAGTTTTGTATTCTCCACGGCTGTAACTTTTCTTCCTCCGAGCTGGTTGCGATGGGGATGATGGTTGTAATTGGATAGTAATGAACTTTTTGTTGCATTTTTTGCAGTTTTGAGCTGTGAATTTTGTTGTTTTGTTGGGAATTTTGCTTATTGTGGCTGAAATTTTGCGGGCACTCTCTTTCAAACGCGTTCATTGAATAAGGTATGTTTTGACGGGGTTTTGACATGGAAAAATGCGCGTGAGCAGCTTGTAAATTACTAGAATGCTGGTTTTTTGTTTGTTTTTCTTGGTTCTTGAATTTTTGGTTTTGATGTTGTTGGTTTGGTGATAAAATTTTTTTGTTTTCTGTTGTTTTATCAGAAAATACATGGGACACATTTTGAAACGTCACTTTGTGTTGAATGTTTTCTGCTCGAAGGACGGTTGAATTTTTGGGGTCTTTCAGCTGTTTATCTTGCTGTAGTTGAGTTTCTTGGTGTATCCAGTGGTTCCCACGAGGTGGAGGAGGAGGGGGAGGTAGATATCTGTTGTTGGGAGCCTCTGATGCGATATGAGTCTGAGAAGACGAGATCAGCTTGGCAGTTAAGCATTGCTCCTGTTTTTTCAAATTAAAAAAAGCTGATGTAGAGAGATTTTGAGAGTTTTTTGTTGTTTTTTTGAGAGGTAATGTCTTGGTGGAGAACTGGATATTAGATGCAGAAACGTCAAAAACAATGTTATTAGTAGGGTTGTGAAAAGAATTTTTCTGAACGAGCTTCATGTTGCTTGTTGTTAGAGGATGCATAATAGGCTGAGATGGAGTGTGATCGATAATAGGAGTTGCAAGAGGATAGCTGGAAATAAATGAAGAACTAATGGATGAAATTACGCAACAGGATGTGTTTTGGGAGAAATCAGTTAACATATTTGTTGATGAAACAAAATTTGAGCTGACAAGTGAGGTGGAAGCTAGTGAGGTTGGTGATAAGAAGGGGGATTTTGGGGAAGACGTTTTGTAAGGTTTCAAAAAAAGATATTTGCTTTCTGGAGATTTCTTGTCATGAGTTTCCTTTAAAAAAAATAACATCATAAACTTTCAAAGTTGAAGTTTTCATACTTCACTTGATATGTGAATTCTACTTGCGAGTCGCTTATTTTTCAGCTAATAAATGTGTTTAATTTAAATTTTGAAAGTTCAAAAGTTTTTTTTTACAAAAAAAATTATTTTTACAAGTTTGATGAGCAAATCTGTTTCAACATCATCAAACTTCAATGCATAAAATATGCGAAACATAATTAATGATTCATTATTTTAATTCAATGATCCAAATAATGATTGATGTAGACGGGTTGTTAATTAAAGTAAACTAAAAGTACCAAAATAGTTTTTAAAATCATATTTTACAACGCTCGTTTCACTTTTACATTTTGTCTGGATCGAGTAAAAAATTTATTGAATTTTCTCTAATGGCAAGCTTATTAAATTCCATTACATCAAATCTGTCTGAGCTGTCACATTGATGAAAAAATTAGAGTTTTTGTGGCGTGCAATCTATTTTTAAATGCTTTTGTAATAGCAGTGCACGTGGATTATTATATTGATTGAGTTATTAGATTTTTTTCAGAAGCCACCATGTTTTGAGCTATTTACTTTTTCAGCTCTAAACTTTTTTCACTCAACCATCAAGCCCTTGATAAAACTTAAAAAATCTGAGCAATTTTTAAATAATTCAAACTATGATGTCCCATATTCATAAATATATTCTTGAGAAATGAGATAATTTGACGGCTAATGACAAAAGCGTATATTATTTTTAAGTATTGAAATGAAGTCTAAAAATTTATTTAATCTCTAATAATTTCAAAATGATTAGTAGAATAAATTTACAAAATAGGTCAAAAAATTTGAATTTAAACGTCAAAACGGCCTTATTTATTGTAATTAATTCAACCAATCATTAATGCTTAAAAGTTTCTAATAATTCTCATCGACACTTGAAGTCATAAGAACAACTGTGACTTGAGCTTATTTACTGCTGTATGCTATCATCCTCTCTGCCACACAAATATACTTGAAAAAATTTTGTTTCACTTTCGTTGAAAACATTTTATGAATGCACGAATTGCTCAGTTGAAACGGTTCAAATAGTTTATAAATAATTCAAAAGCCTTTATAAGTCCTTTAAACTTGTTCTCGCTTGAGGATTGCAATAATTGCACAACCAAAAGTTCTATTAGAGACAAAAGTACTTCTCTTTATGGATAACAAAAAATTTTTATTTATGAACAAAAAAACTCTTTTTGTAGACAACTTGATGATCTACATGCATAAAATATGCACACATCCAACCCAGACTGGGCTGATCAATGTTTGCAAGTGAAAAACAATTAAAAAGAGGAACATTTATAAGCATAAGTGCCTGGTAAAAAAGCAACATAAAACAGCAGTAAATGCCTCATGGCACAACAGACAAGTTATATCTTTCAATGAAATTCCAAAGACAAAACAAACAACTCAGGCGGTTTTTCATGAAAAAAAACTGATTTTGTAACGTTAAAAAGACAATGCAAACTACATCTTGAGCTGAGAGTAAGACGTGTACTTTTCCAAGCGTGTTACGATGTCATAGCGGCACCGTTGTATGGTATTAAGATTACTCTTCATACGGCACTAATGACCAAATCTAAAGCTTTAAATTTGACAGTTCCCCATTTAGAGTAAGTTTTGTTAAAATATTTAAATTTCTGCCATTCAACCGCAAAAAAACTTTTATATAAAGTCTAAAAACGTTTTTGCACTTTTAAAAATATTCTCCAGCTTTTTTCTACATTACTTCATGTTTATCTCTTATTCAAACACATTTGAAGATTATTACTTATAAGAATTATTGTTTAAAACAGGGGAAAAGATTTTCAAATGACTCTGACCTTGGGTACATATGGCTGCAAATAGATGGCCATTTATAGAAGTTTCAATCCATTTATCTCTCGGCTATATGTTGCTTTTAATTTCGATTTGCTCAGTAGGAAATAATCCACTTGGATGTATTTATTTTGTTTAATATACTAATCAGCTATTAAAATAGGAAACTTTCTCAAAAACATATTTTTACAGCATTTTACCTACTATATAAACTCATGGTTTTTTTGTTTAACTAATAAAATTCAAATTTTAATCAGCATAGTTTAACATAGTTACAATTGATAAATAGTTTACTCAGTTTATACGTTTCAATTCATCCATTCATTTATTCATTCGTTCATTCATCAAGTCAATTAATACTTATTGCTTTTTTTTTCTTATTTAGGCGATAGATCAAAAAAATTTTTATCTGACTATAACTTAATTATTCTTTTTATTTTTTGTCTTATCTCGATAAGTTACTCGTATCACGCCTGCAATATTATTGATCCATCTATCCATCTTTCATCTGTACACCTATCTGTCCAGCGAACTTCTTATCTAATCTCGCCATTTATTCTTTATCAAACTGTGAAAAAGCCACTCGGTAGTATTGAGCCATAAACAATAATGAATTCATTGACGTGAGCATAACAAATGGTATAAATCCCTCAGCCAATCAGGATCAGCCTCCCAGCATCATTGATAGCAGGTTTTCAGGGTTACGGGGTCAAAGGAGGTCAGCAAAGGTGCTTAGAGGTGACCTAGAGGTGTTGGGGTGAGGGTGTTTTTGAGGAAATAACGTATACGCTAACTATTTATATAAGCTTCTTTTAGATGTTAATTCTACTGACAAAAAAAAAAGATTTACAGAGGCAATTCAAATATTATTTTGTTCCAAGTTGTTTGAGAATGCCATTTATTAAGCGTTAATTTGCTAAGTGCATTTTGTTGTATTGAGTTCTTTTCATTTGTTTGAAGAATAATCTGGCTAGCATCGATCTGCACATAATTTAAGAGTTAAATTACGTGGATTTCTGCGGTATTTGTCGACGCGTAAAAAAGAAACTTTTTTGGTATAACTGTGTACTTCAGAAGTTATAATCAAAAATTAATTTCAGATTCGAAAATTTTATTTGAGCTGTTTTATTAATTCTTGAAGCGATTTTCGACTGCAGTCGTATATAAAGACCTTTATTTTCGATTAGCGTTAAAGCATTTAGAGCCTTTTATTTTATTGCTTATATTTCTGACGAGACCCCATTCAACCAATGTTTTCTTTGAAAATGTTTGAAACCAGTGCTTGTAGGAAAACTTTAGAATGATTATAGTTTTTGTTTTAAATCTTCCTTATTTGTGGGTTATAAAAATACTTCTGACTATGATAAAATGAATTTTTATTCTATGAAGATTTTGTTTTGTAAATATTGATGCTTGGAAAAAATTATCCACATCAATTGACTTTATAAATCTGTAGAGTCAACAAAAAATAGTTGCTATTAATTAATTTTTTCCACCATTTGTATAACAGCCCCATCAGCTCTGCAGCAAAAATTCACGAATTTTTTTTCAAATAATATAAAATTCATTTTTCGTACCATTTAAAACTAATATTAAATGACATGAAAAGATATTTTAAAAGTGAAAAAGATGTTAAACGTGACAAGGCCATTATGAACGAGTTGGATTGAATCAGATAAGGAAGATTGTGACTCAATCGACAAATGAAAAATCATTGGAATAAAACACTGTATAAAATTATCAATAAGCAATTTGTATTGTGGAAGCAGTATTTTTCAGCATTTTTTCTCAAACAGTTTATATAAAAAATCTTTATTAGCGTTTTAATTCAGTTTTAATAAAATGAAGTTCTATACGATTTTGAAAATATTATCAGGAAAGAATCAAAATAGAGTTATAAACGTGAGTTCTGCTTGTAATCTGATTTTTTTGCAGTTTTAATTATTTTTTCAAATTTAAAATTTGAAAAATTCTATTCAAAAAGCTTTCACTATATGTGAACAGTTTGAGAAACTTTTCGTTCATACCTTTCATTTATTTTTCAACGAAGGCCAGTCTTTTAAAAATTCACAGATGCTAACTTATGTATTTCTTCTCATAGTCCAATTTTATTTTTTTTATCATTTGTTTTGAAATTTTTAATACCAGTCTTAACTTAATCATTTTTGAACCAGTTTTATAAAAGCGCTTTTAAAATGTTGATTTAGAAATAATAATTTCCAGCATATACCTTATAGATTTTTTAATTCATCTTATACCCATTCTCAAGGGCGATCAAATAAACAACATATAATAATCATTGTTATATTTTCAAACTATATCACCTCATTTACATAAAAACAGAGATATCGAAGTCAGTATTTAGCTTCATTGGTCCCATCTGTAGGGATTTGAGCTTTTCCCTGTAACTATAGACTCCTAATGATTCTTAAATTTTTAAACTAAAATCTCACCATATGAAGATTCTGTCGTGTTTAAAATAAACATATTGCTGAAGGCTCCTACAAAGGTCCATCATGTTGATGGGAGTTATTGTAGTATTTTCTTCTTATAGCGCTTTGTAGTTTTGTGAATTTATTTAATGAGTTTTGTAGCTAGTTTTTATCTAACTAGTGAACCAAAAGCAACTCTTGTGATGAATGTACTGGTTCAATTCAATTATATTTTCATTGGAAACCTGATAAAGGTTGTAATAATTTTACATAAAGATTTTGGTAACTATCAGGATTTTGAAATATATTTTATAGCTACAAAATGCACTGTTTTGAAAAAAAGATGAATAAGAAGAGGAGATTAAAAAAAATATATGAATTCGTTGGAAAATTTTTAGTTTTTGAGAGTTATTTTACTGCTAACAAATAGAAGACAAAGTTTTTAAAAATACATATGACGTTTAAACTATAATGAAATTGAATGGTTCGAAAAGATAAATTTCTTTAAATCGACCAAGACTATTCATGAAGAATGTATGTTCCAATAAAAGAAAAGATATTAAAGCCAAAAAAACGTAAAAAGACTGTAAAAAACGATTATAAAAGAAAAACACATCCAAAAGTTAAATATATTACTATAAGAAAACAATTTGGAAGTTGCCTCCAACAAACATCGGTGTTTTTAGAGTATCTATAAAAACTTAATTAAATTTAATTATGCTAAAACTCAGTTGACTAGATTTTTTTCACAATCATTTTCAGATTTCGTTTGAACTTATATTGTATTCTATGTGATCGGCTTAAAAACATGACAAAACACGCCCTACCCGCACAAAAAGAACATTAAATTGAGTCCCTAGCTTGTTTTACATTTATTTTACTATTTAAAAACTTTTAAATGCTGCAAAAGGCTTATTCTAAGGCAAAACACGTTGCAAGCTTCAAAAATAATTAGTTTCTTTGTGGCGTTATTAGCATTTTTGGCTTTATAGAGGCAGCTGAAATATTGGCGATGAACAATTCAGAGAGAAAATTAATTCAATCACTCATGTAATGGCATTCTTTCTGTAAAAATTATTAATGCTCACAATAACAATTATAATAATCGCAATTTATCCACTATCAAACGATTTAAGACTTCTTGTAATGATGACTCAAAAGGATAAAAACACCAAAAGAGCTTTGATAAAAGGAGCACTAAATAAAGACATTTGCATGATTAATAAGAGAATAAATTGTGAGATAGAGCTGAAGTCAGTTCAGTATGTGTATGAAGGTGGCTCGGTGGAAGCTTTATAACTTTCTTCAATAACATCATCTGTAAATCATCGTCACACCTCCTAGCACTATTAAATAATGAAGCTTTTCTTTTATTTCTTTTGAAACGTTCACACTTGAATTAATAAAAGACATATGTAAGTATGACGAAAGCATGTTAAGATGCACAAATACGTGGATCCATATAGAAAGATTGCAGTGATTTTGATTAAAAGTCTGGCGGCAAGGCTAGTGTAACTGAATCGAGAGAAAAGAGATTTATGGCAAAGAAAGGCATTTTTGTAATGCTTTATAGAGAGCTTGTGTGCATGCAATCATTGCTATATTGATATATGTGATAGTTTCATTATAGGTTCGCTATTCACCAAACAGGATAACAATGTTACCGTAGAGAATTTGGCTAAACAATTTTTTTTTAAACTTGAAAAATTTGCTTTTCTGTAAAAAAAATATGGGAACGTGCTTAGTAGAGGAAACTTATAAAAGAAGAGTTAAGTGAAAGAAAGGTTGAATAGAAAGAACACAATTTCTCTGAAATGTGTAAAAAATGTTCAACAGTTATCTTAACGAGAAAAGTATAAATTATCGGTATCAAACTAGACTGTTGCTATCTTTTATTTGGTTTTATAAGTTTTAAATCAGGGTAATTCGTTTTATTATTCGGTAATTTGGACCCAAAGTACCCATTTTCGGGTTGGAGAAGTTAGAAAGAGAACAAAAATATCAAGAGGGGTAGATTATATATTAGATGACGTGCCATGATTCGTTAAAATATTGTCTTTGTTTATAGTCTCGGTAATTGGAAACCTTTGAAAAATAATTTTTAGAAAATTACTTTGAATGTAAAATTTCAGTTGGTTTTTTAAATTTTTTTTATTACAATTTTAAAACTCTATTTAAAATTTTAAACAAACTTTTCAGTTATTCAATAAAGTAAACAAAAAAATCATAATAATAGTTAGGGTATTTTTTGGAAAAAACTTTTTTTCGTTTTATGTAGTTAATTATTATATAGAGTCCTCAAGATCTGAGGTTAGGTGCTGACTCAAACATTTTTATTCGACAAAAAAATTAAGACTTTAAATCTGAAATGAACTTTTGTTTGAAAATTTTTATAGAATTAAAATTTATGACGTCAGTTTTGATTTTTAAGTTTTTTGATCTTTTTTCACTTTTAAGCATTTTGATATTTATTGTTTCTTAATTAATAAAACAGAAAAAAAAATTTTCAAATGTATTTATGGTCTATGGAAACTAACTTTTGATGTAAATCTTTTATTCACATCAAGGTCTGGAACGCTGTAAAAAAAAAGAAAAAAAACAAAAAAAATTTAAAATCAAATTGAAAATAAACTTAAAATTGTAAATTGATAAAAATAGATACAAAAATACCTTGGAGAGATAAATACGGCTTATGTAAATGACAGCCAATAGAAAATCTTTGAAAAGATTAGAAGTTAAACTGACAAAATTTCATTCTATATATATAATGTCCTTTGATTTATTAGTTGCAAAGAAATAAAGTCAAAATATTATAATAATAAAAATTTAATTCAATTCTAATTGGGTTCTTTTTTTATATGTATAATAGGAAAGATATTTCAAGTTTGAAATTAGATTTAGTTAATAAAAATTCTATGAGTTTTTCGTTTAATCATTAACAGACTAATTTATTTGGGTTTTATATAAATATTCACATAAAGCTCATCACGTCATATTTTTTAGAGTTGTAATCTGGGGGCAAGGGTTCGATTCCTTGGACCTCTACTGCCTTTATTGCTTTTGCCTTTGGCAATTTTTCTCTATAATTCAGTATTAAATTTTTTCTACTTTGAAAAATAATCTTTTACATAGAGCATAACCTTGATGAAGTTGTTCATAAAAATTTTAAGCTTTCAGCCAGTGTTTGGTAAAAAAATTTGTGGAAAGTGTTTATGAAGGTTAAACTCTAGTTCACTTTTAAACACTAGGCTGTTGGGTTCGCTTTTAGTTTTTAACTTTTTTCATAAAAAATGCTTTTGCCACAAACTGCAATTTGTATCAAAAGCTTCAAAAGCGCTTTATAAATTTATATTGGCTATAGCAAGGTTTATAGATTAGTTATGCTCGCATGTTCAACAAAAATAAGTCTTCATCCAAGCGTAAAAAGTTTCTTCTTATCATAGGCTCTAATTCAGTTATTTTTATAATCTAATACACTTTCAGATTTATACATGGTACCCTTATAAAGTGCTTCAATTTGTGTAGCGCTGCATTCACTGTTTACAAATGGTACAAAGTTTTATTTTGACTTGAGAATAATTTAACGAATTAACTTTTTTGCAGTGTTTTTAGTTTGCAAAATCGCTTATAAATTACTGTGGGCAACTTTTTTGTGAAAAGCTTAAAGGCATTAAATTATTTTGCTATACTGCTAGTTCAAAAGGCATGTAAGTTTTAAATAAACTTCTTACGGTAACTTCTATCTATAAATGTGTTTTGATTCATTGACGTTGAAGTGACTTGTTTTCAGTTTCATGCTTTTATCGCTCTTTGCCACGTGAAAACTATATTTTAGCTTTTTGAAAGATTTAGCGAGCAATTGAAAAAATTTTTCGAATCGGTAAAATTTTTTTGATTAGAATTAACCTGGAAATTTCGAGTGGAATTATTGAAAAGTTTGCGTGGTTGGTGAAAGATTTTCATAGAAAAAAATATATCTTAAAAAGCCCTTTGATTATCAATTTATAATCAAAATTTCTATTTTTAGGTTCAAGGATATTTTTTTAATAAAATTAAATCAAATTTTATTGATACCTTCAGAATTCGAGATAATTGAATACTTAAAGAAATCTCGAGGATAAATTTAAAAGTTAATGCTCTAATCTTTTATTACAAAATCAAAATGAAACATTTAAAAAAAATTATTTTCTGGTTAAAGAATGGCTCTTTAAAACTCAGAGACTTGAAAATCAAAGAAGATTTTAATTTGATTTAAAGCACAAAACAACATATAGGCAAGTTAAGAAGGAAGCTTACTTGAAGATTAGTGCGAAATGAAGAAGAGGATGAAGATGACAACGAAGATGGTAGCTGCGATAATTGTTGTTGTTGGTAGTATCTTAGGGGGTAGACGTGTAAGGATTGTTGCTTTTGTGTTGAATCTAAGATCGATTTGTTCTGTTGATTATTGTTGTAATGTTTTAGTGTTGGCGTGCTTAGCTCTGGTGGCATTTCTTGTTGCATTTGATGTTCTGAAGAATTTAAAAATGTCGACTGAAAACTTTTTTTTCCTAGAATTTCTTTTTCATTTTCGTTATGAATTTTACTTTTTTCGTGTTCTGTTTCAACATCTAAATCGCTTAAGACTTCATTACAACAAGCATTTTTGTCATCCTCACTATTGTTGTTTGAAGCATCATGACTATTGTGTGTTGTCAAAATTCTCAATGCTTCCACTCTGCAGTTATATTTTCTGTTTTTGCGTTCACTCTCTTTCTTTCTCAAAACTACAATGATGGCGACGAACAAACAGAAACACACCACACAAACACTACCTACTGCAGCTAACAATAACAACATATGGTTAGAAAAAAACACAACGTTATTAGTGAAAAATCCACTCTGGTCTTCATCTATTTTTGCTTTTGTTAGATCGAAAATTGGTATGAAAGGCAAAGATTGATTGATGTGTAGAAAAAGTCGAGAAGTAGAGTTAAGATGAGGTAATCCGTGATCACGCACCACCACATCCATGACCACACAAGCGAATTCTATGTTTTTTAAGGACTCAAAAACTGTAATAATGCCTGTAGAAGAATTCAAAAAAAATGTTTCTTTGCTTTCTGTGTCTAGTGACTGGAACTGAGCTGCATCGTGTTGGGTGGGGGCTTTCGAGCGAATCGCAGTTTCTATGTCTACCGTTGTTTTATGGCCCCTTTTTTTTGCAATTTGACTTATATTGTCGTTTTTAACATTCGTTTTGTTATTTTCATTGCCTGCTTTTTTGTCGCTTATTTTCTCAGATGGGCTGTAAAAGATGGGGATGGAATTAAAATGGTAGGACAACTTTGCATTCATTCCACTATCAGGATCGTGGGCTCTCACTTGAGTGACAGCACTGGCATGAGGAATGTGGGATGACACCAGAGCAGTGTTTTCGGGGTTGCTTTGTTCCAAGCACCAAGAAAAATCGTTTTGGAGAGACAATGATGGGATGTTGGTGGTTGCAACTTGACTTTCACTTTTCTGCCATTCAAGTGGTTTTATAATGACATTTGAAATTATAAAAATGACTAATTTAAAAATTACTCTGGTGTAAATATAACTTTTTAAAGTTTATTTATAAATTGTTTGAAACTTTCAAAAATGGATCTTACATTATTTTTTTTTAATTTAAAAAATTGCGTGTGTTCCAAAAAACTGTTTAAGTTTTAAATATGTGTAGAATTCAGAAATATACGGCAAAAAACACACAAAAAGTCGAGTTAGTTTTAAAGTTACAAAATTAGACATATAAATTCAATCAAAACCTACAAAATCTAACAAATTTTAGCTGAAAAACTCACAGGAAAAATTATATCGGGAGGGTTGTCATTAAGGTCTTGTATGGAAACTGTCACTGTGGCAGTATCACCCAGGCTTGAGTCTGCCACATCATAAACCCACACTACAAAGCTTATTTCGGCCTGTTCTTCTCTGTCCATGCTATAAAAAATGATTTTTATTTGAGTTTTATGTTAATCATCGAGTGATTTTTTTGTGAAATTTTTTCGTTTCACCGTGAAGTTTTTTCGCATTTTTATTAAGATTCATTCTTTTTTTTACTTTCAGAATTATTTTATTTTAAATAATATTTCATTGAAAAATTCTATTTGAAATAAAAATCATGAAAAATAATTGGTAAAAAAACATCATTGTGAAGTGGAATTAAAAATTTCAAGACTATTTTCCAACCTGTATTTCAAAGTAAGAAAGCCGCTGAAAGGATTCAAAGAGATTGGATTAAGTGAGTTGCTGCTGTCAATGTTTTTTGAAAAGTTGTTTGAGTGTGGAGAGGCAAAACGTGGGGTACGAAAATTTTTGATGTTTTTACTTCTACGAAGAATTCTTCGTAAGTTGATTTTATTCTGTGCGTGGTGTTGCATGTTGCCATAACACGATTCCAGACGCTTTGTGTCGTAGTTGTTTGTGTTGTTCTTAATTTTATCATTGCCTTTGCAAATTTTATTATCAAAATAACAAAAGCGTTGAAATTTGCTTAAAAGTTTATTATATTTTCTGGTTGGAGCATGCGTTTTTTGACTTGCATGCAGGGGGCGGTTTCGAAGCAAACCTTCTTTGTTTCTTATCAATAGATTTTTCATTCTTAATTTTTTTGTATCATACTTTTCACCTTCATAATTTTTATTTTTACGTTGGTATTTTTTTTCAGTTTTCTCTCTTTTCGCTGGCTGGTATCTTTGTCTTTTTTTAAAACTTCTTCGATTAATTCTACTTTTTTGGAAGTATTTTAATCCCTTGACATTTTTGTCATTTTTAAAATAAGATCTCTTCACAAAGCGTGTGTATTTTTTAAAGATTGCATTAGGTCTTATAAGAGAATGTCTGTTACTTTTAGTCATATTATGTGACAATTGTTTTTTAATAATCTTCTCGTTATTTTTTGTTATGAACCTCTCAAGTTCATCATCCTTGTTTTGGTTTTCAAACTTTTTGAAATATCCCTTATTTTGGAGTTTAGCAGCGTAATGCTGATTTAAAGTAGGGGGCACCAAGAACGAAAAGGCAAACGAGTTAAACGCATCGGAGTCGTTATCGCTGGCAACAACATAACCAATAGCCACTCCTTCGGGATTATTTTCAGTTACATTGAAATAATAATGACTTTGTGTGAACTTGGGGGCTTGATCGTTTGTGTCTTTGATATGGATTTCCAGAAAACAACTCCCCGTCAATGCGGGCGTTCCTTGGTCTTCTGCTAGGACGGTGAACCTGAAGCTTTTAAAACGTTCTCTGTCTATTGATTTTATAGCCGTTATTGAACCAGTTTGTTCATTGATGTGAAAAAACCCAGAAGCTTCTTTAAAAAAAGAGTACTTTAAAAGAGAATTGTTGCCTATGTCGTTATCAAAAGCTTTTATATAGAGAACTGAAGAGTTGATTGAATTGTTTTCGAGCATGGTTGCATTGTAATGTTGTTTCTCAAAGGTAGGAACACAGTCATTAACATCCAAAACATCCACAATCAAAACCTGTTGAGAATATTTTGGAGGGGTTCCTAAATCTTGGCATGTAATTATTGTCGTATATTGCGCGTTTTTTTCTCGATCGAACAAGGTCGCTGTCTCAACATGATACTCGTGACGGTTCTGCTTCACAATTCGCAGATGATTTCCCGAAGAAGGTTTAGATTGCAACATTGCAAATTGCTCAAGAGATAGAGGTAGGGTTTGTGAGGCGTCAAGTTGCACTAGAGAGCAGTTAGTTTCTCCGTTGAATCCGGCATCAGGATCGTTTACATGCACATGGGCCGCAAAAGTAAACAGTACGGCGTCTTCAAAAACTTCCGTTCGTCGTGCAATCAACCTTTCAAATGAGATTGCCTGGCCTGTGTGGTTAACGAACCAGTCGCGATAAATTTTCTTTTGATTGTTCAAGTCGTTTGTTTCATAATTTGTGAAGTTTTTTCCTTTTTGAAAGTTTTTTGCGCCAATATTTTCCCAAGGTGTGTTTGCTTTGAAAATGAGATTATCTGATTCATCACTGTATTCATTAGCAGAACCTCTAATGTCACCAACATTGGCAGTATGTATTTTTATTGATGGCACGTTATCGTTTTCATCAATCACTTTCACCAAGACAACGGTTTCGGCTGTTAAGAAATTTTTCCCGTGATCTTTTGCAATGACAACCAGTTGGTGTTTTTGGGTTTTTTCATAATCTAAATTTCCTTTCAGCGATATTTCTCCATTTTCAGAATCGATAGCAAAAAAATTACCGTGCAGTGAATTAGTTTGTCTTGAGAAACTGAATGTGACATGGCCATTAGCGCCGTGATCGGCATCCGCAGCTTCCACTTTCAGCAATTTCGTGTGCAGTTTCAATCCTTCTGGCACGCTCTTTTCATATGGTTCATTAAAAAACCTCGGTCTATTGTCGTTGGAATCTAAAACGGAAATTTCAATATCGATCGTGTTAGAAGGAGGGGAAAGTTGATTGTGGCGTTGTTTTTGTGAATCAGAGAAGTAGGAGAAAGAGGGGAGGATGACTGGAGAAGGGTCGGAAGCTTTGAGGCTGATGAAATAACTGGGGATTGACTCTCGATCTAATTTCTTTTTAAGCAAAAGTCTTACTTCAAAATTTTTGAAAGAGATCTTGTGTTTATTCTGCTGCAGAGAAAACGTATTGCTAGAATCGAGAAGAGTGTAACTGCTGACACCATTGACAGGGGAGTCCAAATCAATGGCGGATGGAAGGAGGTAAGTGTTATTGAGAGCAGATGATTCGCTTATATTCAAATACACTTTTTGTTGTTTAAAGTAAGGTCGGTTGTCATTGATATCAAGAATTTCGATGGAAACTTTAATCATCTGAATGGTTTCCACCCCATACAAACCAACCACCAGAACAACCTCACAAAATTTATTTCCTCGACACCCTTTAATAGATTCTCTATCTAAATTTTTTTTAGTGCTTATAACTCCAGTGAAAGGATTTACTTCAAAAAGGTCTGGAGGCTTCTCTGCTAAAAGTTGATAACGCCACGAATCTTTTATATTCTTCTGCTTTAAATTAACGTACGAAATGATTTGATGTTCATTTGAATGACCTTGTCTCCCTGAGAAATCAAACTTCGACAGGTTACCAACTTGGGCTCCCACTGGAGTGAACTCTTCTTGAACTTTGTAACTTACTTTTGGCGGTTCTTTGTTCGAGTTCAACTCGTCAGGCTGAGTGACATAAACGTGGTTGTAATTTCCGTTGTAAATATCAAAGTTTCCTTTCGCTTTTACGATATTATAGCTTCGTTTAATTTTGTTTTGAAGCGTCAAAAGTTGCTTTTTTCTTGTTTTTAAATCATTATTTTTGTTATTTTTTTTGATTTCAAAAAAACTGTAGTTTGGAAAATGCGAAAGGTCTGACAATGTACGATTCAGGAGGACGTTTTCAGAACTAGAAGCATGTTTATAGTGATTGTTATTGCGGCCAATAAGCATTAAAATATTTTTTCGCATGTTGTTCCTATCAATTTTACCAAAATTTGGTTCATTTTCACTCCTATGAATTTTCCCATTTGTTTTAAGCTTTTGCAAATTTTCAAAAATTTTCAAATTTTGAGAATTTTCAATTTTAACGCTTTTTGTGCTCCGTACATGACATGAGAAAAGGGACATTAAAAAAACCATTAAAAGAAGAGATTTTTTGTTTGATCTTTCATTGCGAAAACACATTTTTGTTTAGATTTCGTGGAAAGTTTTTATTTTGCCTGGTGTTGTTGAATTTATTCAATTGACCCTCTACAAACTGTATAATTAGCCATATGATGTTTGAGATGCTAGAATGCAAACCTGCGAGTTTTAACACTATTTTAATACCTTTTATTTATAAAATTACACTAATTTAAAAAATAAATTCATTTTTTTAGTATAATTAATTAATTTGTTTGTTTAACAAAAAAATGTCGTTTCAAACAATAGAGATTTTTAAAGGCTTTATAAAAAAAATTCACCAAAAGTGATATTCAAAATGGCTTCTGGTGCAAGCAAAAGATGACAAGGCAAATAGAATATTAATGAAATCACCTTCAATGTCTCCAAAGAATAATCAAACATAGATAGATAATCTTAGCGATATTGCATCTCGGATGATCTTGGCCAAGACTGAATAACTTTTTATAAATTTCTCAAGCATAACCCGATGTTATTTTCAATTAATAAAAATTGTATTAACAAAGATTAGAAAAATTGTCAAGAATGACGCGGTGCTCAAGATTAGAAATCTTTGAACAAAACCAAAATGGAAAGTGCTTTATGAAATAACTGAAAAAAGCTGAAAATTTTGATGGGCTAAAGATAAATTTTGATTTTATTCTTCGTTTTTATTTAACAAGGATAAATCAAAACGGGTGTTGGTGGAAACATTCCTCACACGTCTGTACTCAAGTGCTTTGAATAGAAGAAAAAAACATTTGAAAATTTTTTTTTTTATAAAATTTTTCTAAAACACTTTTTCAACGATATTTCTATTTTAATAGCACGTATTTAATTTTTTGAAAAGTAATTATTTCATGCAAATCGCAGAAGAGGTTAATAGACGTTTAAAGGAATTTCAATGTTAAGAATTCATTTTATTCTCCAGCTTCTCAAGTGCAAATGTTTGGAATACTAGAATGAAAAACGCAATCTTCAAGAGTAATCTCAACCAAATGCGAATTGAATCTTTAAAAATTGTTGAATATTTTAAAGCAAAAAAAATTGATAATCATATCTAATTCTCTAAATACAAAATTTTAATTACACATCAAAATCTGACAACCACACGAAACATCTCTGATTAATATCTAATTTATCAAATTTAAAACTTTTTCAAGCATCATCATGAGTAAACCCAAAAAAAAACTATGGGTCATCTTACACATATAAAATCCAACCTTGAAGTCTCTTTTGATGTGGCCATCAATAAAAATTTATTCTCTGTTCTATTACATTTCATTGCACCCATTCATTATTCATTCTGGTTTTAAACTTTACTATGAGAGTATTATTATTGTTATTTAGATTTTTATAGAGTGCAATTCACAGACAAATTCGTTTCAAAGGCGCTTCAAAGATTGGGTTATTTAACTAAAAACAATTTCAGTTTAGTGAAGGTATTTACGCTTATTACGGTGAAATTATTTGAAGACTATTATTTGTAGAATTCTTGTTTTATTTTTGATTAATTATTGGAAAAATTATATTTTATATATATAAAATATGATTTATTCTTATTTTTTTTTACTTTAATTTTGGAAGTGCTATGGGTTTTGTTTTCGAGCCACATTCTTTCGATCAAATTAAATTTTTTGTGTGGCAAGTTGAAGAGAATTCAATTAAAAATCGAAGTTTTTTATTTTTTTCTCCATATTTTTTAAAAACTTTCTAATTTAACCAGTTTTTTTTTTTCAAATTTTTGTGATTCTCAATCTAGCGTTTGGGGGCATTGATACTGAAATAGTCCTTACTGAAAGATTAAAAGATTTTCAAACTCAAAATAAATTTAATTTTTTTATTCAATGCACGCTTTTATACATTTTCCAATTTAAAGATTTCAAAAAAACTAGTTTTTCAATTCAATTCTATTTAACGTGTTTCTCAATGCAAAAATGTTTTAAATTCAATTCTTTAGTTAAAATAAATTATTTGAATTCAAAAACTGGGAGAAATCATTGAAAATTAGAAAAACACTTTTGAAAATGTTTCATCGAATTTCCATAAAATATTGAAATACTTTCCAGTGAAATGCTTGAAAAATTTTTTGGGTCATTTCAGCAAATTATTTCAAGTAAAACCACATTTCTAGAAAATTTTTTACATAAAGAAAAGTTATTTGGAAACCTTAAATAGACTTATATTCTCGTTAAGTTCAAAATCTTTTACCAACCGCATGCTATTTTCCTAGCGAAAACTTTCAGCAATTCATTGGCTAGAAGCACTTTTCGTTTTTTATTGAAAGTTATTTGAATTTTTCAATATGGATCTAGTGATAAAAGTCAAGAAAAAGATAGATGGCTCAAAAAAGTTGCTTCTCAGCGATAAAAAGTTTTATAATTCGACTCTTTTAGTCATAAAAACTTACCGGCCAAAAACACCTAAAATTTATTTAAAAAAATTTGCAGTTAGAGATGTATTTACACCTAGTTCAAACAACTTAACTATTGAGATAGCTTAAAAGATGATAAAAACTCTGAAATATTTACACGAACAGAAAATTTTAAAATTGAAAAAAAAATAACTTCGTCTAAAATTACAAGCACAAATTCAACAACAAAAGGCAAAAATTAGGACTTAAAACGAAAAACTCGCAAAATATTTATAAAAATGTATTTCTCAGAACTCGGTCATTCAGAAAAAAACCAATAAATGGCTAATTTGAAGCCATTTTTGCATAGAGTTACCTCACAAAGCTTGTGATGAGATTCACCAACTGAGCAAACAAAAAGTAAAACAGCCATCCTGCTATTTTCTTCAATGTTCTAACTCTCTTTCGATCTCCGATATCTTTTTTAAAGACTTGAATACCAAGCACGGCGTTAGATCATGTCATCTTTTAGTATTTTATACTGAGTTTTTTGATAAAAGTGATGCTGGTAGGCAGAGAAAACCGATGGGAAAAAATATGTAGAGATTTTTTATCGACAAAAAAAGAGTTAAAATAATGAAGTTTGTATTAGAAAGATTGATTGAAATGAAATTGAAAATTAATGTCCTTTTTTTAAATTGAACTTATGAAACAATTTTTGAGAGGTAGAACTTTAAAACCAAAAATGCTATAATTTTCTATGAATCACTTTCCCAGAAAAATAGTTTGCTGATTCATTAAATTTTTTAAAAATTGGCTAATAAAATTTTCTATCTATTTTCCAAATCGACACTTTTTCAAAAATTTTTGGAGAATTTTGAAATATGCAATAGTTTTCTAAAATAAATTGTATTATTTCTATTGAATTAAAAATACCTAGAGTTTAAGTATCTTTTTATTTTTGAAAATAAAAATTTTTAAAGCATTATTTTAAAGCATTTTCAAGGCTTTAGATTGTATGTTATCAAAAAATTCTTATTGCAAGAGCTGAATGGAGGTTTGAAAGGGAATTTATGCTTTAACTTTCTGTGGCTTTCAGCGTTTTGTCTTTCTAGTGCATTAAAAGGCCCGCGTGAAAAGCTTTTTCATTATATCTTCATGCAAATAAGAATATTCAAAGTAATGAGTAAACAAAAAAATTTTAAAAGAATATTATCTGAAACAATGGAATAAAGCCTGGAATAATTATAATCATCGTATAAAAACTCGGCCTTTGCATTTGAATGGAACATTTTTAACAATCTTTATGATCTGGTCTCTGGTAGCTATATCTTGTGCCGAGCCACGAGCCTATCAATGTTGAAATAATTCACGATCAAATATGAGTTTGAAAAATTCTAAACTCAATTCACAAATTTTTCAAAATTTTTAAAAAGTTTTAGCTGCTTGATTCTAATTGATGTGTTTAACTTAAATCCTTCACCAGCATGCATCGACATTTCAATTCTGAATTTTTCAAAAAAATTGAAAATATTCCATCATAACCCAATCTTGAATATGCAAAAAACAATGGTTTTTAAAAATGAATTTCCATGCTCATTTTTAGAGCTTATTCTATTAAAGTCCATATATTCTCTTGATTCCGCGAGTCTGTAGTAATATTTGAACTAACATGTGAAAAAATTTATGAAGTGGTCTTGAAAATCAAAAAAACTCAAAAAACTATGTGAAAAATTTTAAAACAATTTAAGCTGACATTGGAAAACGATTTTATTTTATTTTTATGAAAGTTAGAGACATAAAAAGCAATTTGAAGCTTTAACATTCTTACACGGTAGGCAAAACCTTTTAAAGCATAGACACAGCGTCGCGAAAACATAAATCCAATTTCAACGCTGAATATTTTACAAATAAAGCATGCTTCACTGAAATTTGCTTGTTGGAAATTTCTATTCCCGAGCAACAACTGGCAGGGAAACTTAAGAGAAAACTAAAATTATTATGTACACTCGAATTTTTTTCGTTTTTATTTTTGGTTCATTTGAGTTTTTGGCAAAATAAAACCGAAAATGAATGTTTGATTTAATCTTAATGGTAAAATTACGAGAAAAAAATATCTATTTGAACAAATAAATTATTCCGAATTTAAAAAACAACTAAATAAGGAAACATTCGAACGCTTTTTTAATTATTAGTACTAAAAAAACCGAGTTTTGGAGTTTTATAAGAAAAAATTCAATGAAATATTAGTTTTATTATCCTAATTTATAGAAAAGTGTAAAATTTCAATGAAAATTTTGTTTTATCAATAAAAACCGTTTTATCTGAATTTTGGTATGAAATATTGAAATTTATTTTTTAATAAAATGGAAGTTTTCATCTTGGAAATGAGCTTCATAGTGCTTCAAACACTCTTTTTATTTGAAAATTTTTTTCTAAATAGAACAGTTTGAAAACTACGATAGTAACTGCAGCGTTAAGAGAAATAAATTCTGAAACGTTCAAAACTGAAAAGCATTAAAAAACTTAATTTCCCAAAATTATCTTTTGATATACGCAGTTAAAATCATTTCAATCAAAAGCTTTTTTCAAATTTTTTGATTTTTACTGTAAATTCAGATTATAAGCTCGAAACACCACTTCAACTTAAAACTAAATTCTAATGAAATCTTCAAAAACATGAAAGCACTCTTGAATTCATTTTTTTAAAGTAGTAAAACATTAAACCGTATATTTTTTTAAATCAAAATTATTTTTTTGAGATTTCATCTAAACTTCAAAATTAAATTTTTATAAAAATTTTGAAGATGAGATTTTCGAAATTTTTGATAGATAAGTATGCGTATAATAATATTTTTCATTTGAGTTTAAATCTGAAATTTATTTATTTCATCCATTAAAATACACTCAAAAAAACTGTATTTTTCATGAAAATTATTTTTTAAAGTTACTTCAAAATTTTGAGTTTTTTTTTGGGAATAATTAAAATAGCGTTTCAAAAAGAAGACTTGAAACAAGGTTTTAATTCAAGCTATAAAATTTTAAATGAATGGAGGTTAATTTTTTCAAAGAAGTAATTGAAATACAAGATATTTGTGTTGTTTGTCATGAGTCATTTGAAAAAAATTTTTGAAAAACTGTTTATTTTACTCGAGAAACTTAATTATTTTTTGGAAAAATAAAATCAAAATTAATTGAAAATCGCTGTAACTGATGTATATGTAAATTGAAGTCTATTTTAACCAATTTGTGTGCGAAATAAAAGCTTTTTTAAATCCAGTTGCAATTATGTTACAAATTCTGTAATTTTATTACAATGATTCCATTTTTGGTAGTGTTTATATCCTCAATTACTTCTTCGTCTATCTTATATTTGTTGTGCATTTCTTACATGTGTTTGTAGGAAACTGTAAAATGACTCGGCGTCTAAAAAGAAACAAAACAAGATTAAGACGAAAAAATTCTTTCCTTTCCATTTATTCAGACTCTTCACAAGTACATTATTTTCTACTTTTCGATTTCAAAAATAAAATTCAAAGTTTAGAACTGGTTGAACTAGAAAAAAAAAAAAAAATCTTTGGAGTCACAATGATGATTCCAGTGGCGGCATTGTCCTGGAATAAAAATGAATACTTTATGGGAGCACAAAAAATTTTATCAACACAAACAGTCGGAATGAATACATTTTTAATAACTATTCAACTTTTAAAAACGTTTGAGAATCATTTTGAGTTGGAGAAATAATGAGATTTTTAAAAATAGTGTTGCAGCTTTTGTAGTTAAATGCTTGATAATGTTACTTTTTCAAAAAAATTTGACTTTTGACAAAACTTTGATGTTGTCCGGTCACTATTCAAACCACTTTATTCACCAAATAAGCCTATTCATGCAATATAAACCTGAAATTCTGAATTAAAGTTGAGCCCGTAATGAACTTGCACCACTAAACAGCTTGTCTGAAACAGCAAATGCTCATTATTGTATAAGGCCTAATGATGGTTATGAAGGCGGGGGTGTGGCATTGCGGTGGCAATTTTACCGTTTTTCTCATTAACTTCATTTGCTCTCAATTTACCCGTGATTTTAGTGGGTGAAAAATCATTTTTTAGTTTTTTTATTTATTTCAAAATTCAATATTTGATGGTGAAAATGAATTTTTTTTTTCGTTTTATACTGAGAAAACTTTTCTAATGTTTTTCCATTTTTTTAGTTTTAAAATTTAATTGTTCTAAAGGTTATTTTTTCATAATTTTACTTTTTTTTTATTTACATTGCCAAATCCATTTTTGTATTTCAAAACTCGAGTAAAATATAAACTTAATACATTAACCCTGTGAAAAAATTTCAAGACTTTTTTATGTTTAGTTTCTCGAAGTGACTTGGAAGACAACAATGAATAAATAATAGCACAAACACGTTGCCAAAAAATTCTATTGAAAACCCTATCGAAGAATTGAACTCCATATAGAGAACTAATTTTTGGGTAAAAATATTGAAAAGCGTGAGGTTTTTTTATAAAAAGATTTAAGTAGTCTTATTATATATAATCATCTTTATTTTTGAGTTTTTTCGAGCATAAAACTTCCAATTTTGTGTATAGCAAAATTTGAAAAGATTTTTGTGATAAAAAACACAAGATTTTAATTCTATTTAAATAATGGTAGAATATTTTTCAGTAGCAACTAAAAAGAAATATTATCTACTGCTATTCATGCAAAAATTTTAAGCGAACATAAATATAGACTAAATTTTGAAAATAAAATAAAAGTAAAACAAAGAAAAGATAACTTTCAAAACAGTTCAATGAACTAAAAATGCAAACTAAGCCATCAACTAATCAGCCAAATATTTGCAAGAACTGTGAATTTTTAATAACGAGCGGGTTATCTTGTAATATAAATTTCTATTTCAGTTAACTTTTCTTGTTTATGACTCCCTACTGCACTGATATTTTGAGTTTTGATCCAAAACTACTTTCACATTTTTTAAAGTGAAGCACAGGTAGATGAACATAAATTTATGCACAAAATTAAGTTTTCTAATTTTGGAATTATCTCACTATTAGATGACTTTGAATTGAATTTGAACTTAATGGAAAAACTTAATTAATGTCTGAAGCATTATTTTTACTTTTTGCTGACCGCATTAAAAATGAACTTTAATGCATGAAGTTTGAATTATTATTGATAAAATTTTTTTACTTCTGCTGAAAAAGATGTGCAATAAAAATAATGATGGTGGTTTTAAATAAATCGAGCTTCAAATATTTTTTAGTTTTTTTAGACCTCACACAGAATTTTCAATATTTTTTTGGTTTCTTTGAACTTCAAAATAAGATAGTTTCACAACTAGATTTGTATAAAACTTTCAATCTTGACAAAACAGGATTTTTTGAATATTTGTTTCTCTAAATGTAACTTCACCAAAAACCTTTGAAAACAGATGAAGTTCTTCAAAAGATGACCCTTATACCAGCACATAAAGATACCGCATCTGTTACATTTATTATTTAAAAAGTGAACTTTTTAAAACTGCTGAGCGAGTGAAAAATTATTTTTCATAAAAAAAATTTTTTATTAATAATATCATAACAAAATTTACACTGTGAAACTTAATCAGTTTTTTCTACAAAGCATTTTTATTGGATAATTGATAATCTCGTCCATTTTTATTAAATTTTTTACTTATGAATATCATAAAAGTATCAGGTTAAATCTAATATTCTTTGAAATATTTATAAAAATAATTTCACATACTATTGTTGAAACAGATATAAGATTTCCTGTAAAATAATTCCGCCATTACAAAATATGCTTCCTTTAAAAGTTGTTTTCGGTTTCTGCTTTGATGTTTTTTCATCCGCAACTTTGAAAACCAGAATGGATTATTCTATAGAGGTTAGTTTTATTTGCAAGGATAAAACCAGCGGTCTTTATGACATTTTTGCCAAGCTTTTGCGTTTCTATAATTTCACAAAGTCAATGTTTCTGTTGAATTTTTATTTTTATTCATTGAATAAGTTCATTTAAGTTTTCGTTGTGAAACCTATGACAAATTTATTTGTTGCAAACGCGTTTAAAATTTTTAAAAATTCCTACTTCCAATTGAATTTATCTACTTTTACATGTTGATTTGAATATATAAATTTTAAATTGTATTAAGAATCTTGGAAGCTTTTTTCAGTTTCAAATAAAAAGTTTAGAGATATCGAACAACATACATGTTAAGTTTTTTCATGAATATTATAGCGCTAAACATGAAAATGTATCAATATAATTAAAACTAAGCAAGTTTAAAAAAAAGCGTTTATATTACTTTCAGCTAATAATTTTTGACGCTCGAAAAAATCCAAATTTAACCAGAACGAAAGACAAAATAATGCTTTTAAAATGTCTCAAATTTATATTTCTTGAAATAAAAATTTTTTCTTTGAAAAATAAATTTATTTTCTTCTTGTAAGTTAATTTGCACGAAAAACTCCATTTTAATTTATTTTTTTGTTAACTGATTCAAATGTGAATCAATTCTCATTTTCCTTCGAAAAAGCCCCATTTTATATATTTTTTACTTGAAAAAAATTACTAAGAAACCTGTGAAAGTCTTTATTCACAAGTGATACAGATATGGGTTTTTTTAATTGGCATTTGAGTCTTTCGTTTTGTTGAGTTTATGGTTTTTGCTTGTATGTTGATTTATCTTAACACAACTATTTTTTTTGAATAATGAAAAACTCAAAATTTACGTTGCAGTCAATCATTTGAGTTAAAGTTATAATTTTCGAAAGGTTTGACTTATTTAAGTTTTTCAAACTCTACATTCATGCTGGTTTTCGAAGGTTATTTAAGTTCATGAAGATTACTTTCGTTATAAAGTGAAAATACAGCTGTTAATATCGAGTAGAGATGCAACTATTTGTATCTGAGTTCAACTCTCAAAAAGCTTCGTGGACTCAAACAAACTTCGAAAAGTGTTTTTATTTTAATATTTAACCTATTGATTTTGCTAGCAAGCATTCATTTAATAAATGTCCACAATCCAAACGATATAGATTTCAAGCATAATTTGATACACATTGACTTTTTTGCTTTCAAAAAAAGTATAACTTTCCTCTCAGCAAATGAAATTAAAGATAAGAGTTCAAAAGCATTAATTACGATGCAAAAACGCTTCATTTCGGTTCAAATTAAGCGCCCAAAACACGTCTTGAAACTTTAAATTGCGATTACAAAGTAAAAGTATAAATGTTACTGAAAGATGCTATAGAAAATTTTGATTTAAAAGACAATAAAGAAAAAAAATTGTTTGATATCTATGTATAAAACGTTATTTAGAACGTATTGCTAAAGTAACTACCGGACATAAATACGATGCTTTTCTTTGTTTTTTTTCATCACGCTTTTTATTCATCAAAATTATTAATTAAAATTTTTTATAATATTGAAATAAATTTTTTTTTGAGTAAATCATACAAAAAAGGTGATGAAATTCTCAAGTCTATGCAAGGCTGTAGTCTAAATTTAAGTCTGTAAAAATATCTATTAATTCAAAAGTTTATTATGAATATTAAAAAAAAGGAAATTGGAAAAAAAACAAATCAATGAATCAAAGGTAGAATCTTCAAGAATTCGAAAAACTTTGGAATGGATATAAATTCTGAAAAATATAAGAGTATATATTCCTTCAATGCTTCTCTCCTACATTGTCACAAGCAGTAAATATGCGTCTCTTAATATATATGCAAATTAATTTCATCCATTTTTTTTAACCAAATAACATACATAATGCCAGTAGTTAGATCTATATATTCATGACAAAGGCAACTGATCATTAATTAAGGATGAAAGTTAAATAAAAATTATTTGAAGAAAAATATTTAGTTGGCTTTTGTTAAAGTTATATTGAGATTGACTTTTCATTTCTTCGAATGCAGGTTCATCGTTTCCAAATAAATAGGAAAAAAAAATGATTTTTATATAGAAAATAAGTTGGCATTTCTGTTATTTCCTTTTTTGCTAGATAGGATATTTTTGTAATTATGTTTCGAAAGCAAATTTAGTTTTGTGTTTTTTTTTGTATATATCTTGCAAAAAGGTTTTTTTCTAGGTAGCTCATGTTTTGGGGTGAATTTTTAATTTTATGCAATAAAGATTTTAAAATATTGGAATTTTTGATCATTTTCAAAATGTTGAGCAAGATATAAAAATTCAATTTCTCAAAGTCAAAGCTTCATTTTGTAACTATACTATAACTGGAATAAATAAAAAAGTATGTCTTTTTTATTCTTCTTTCAAATTAGGTGAGGAGCAAAGCAATTTCTTTTAGTGGTCGTTCCAAGTTTTTGCCACCTTAATACGTAAATTTAAATTGTTAAGTATTTTTACTTTGTATTCAAAAACTCTTATAAAAAGAATTTTTTTTTCAAAAAACAACACGGAAACTTAGGTGTTGAAGTTTCAGACTTGAAGTAAATACATGATTTGCTAAATATCTCTGTTGAGCTAAATGAATTGAAATTATTATTGTTTTAAAATTACCATAAAATATAAAAACCAATATTAAATAAGCTTATTTTCCATTTTTGGGTCAAACTGTTTTACGTAATTTATTCGAGAGAAATACGTGATATATAGTCTATATCCTTTTATGTGTTATGAGTAATGAAACGGTCGTCGGATTTTGAAAGAACATTCTGGAAATGTCTCCAAATTCATCATAGAATGTTCTATGTCAAATTGAGATTAGGTTTTTGAATTTTAAATTTGATTTGGTATGAAAGTTTTAAATCTTACCAAAAAGTTATATATATTCTCAAAATTATTTTCTTTTTCAATCTTTTTCTTTTACTTTTAAAACATCGTTATTTAATTTGAAAAAATTATTTTTTATAAATCAAAATTTTGAAATTCACGTCGAATAAAAACTTATTCCCAGTATAATTTTATGCAGTTTTATGTTGTTACCAGTTCATTTTTCATACTTTCTCTGGCCCGTCTAATTATATCAAAAGAGCAATCAAAAATTAGGGTAGGCTGAGACTTTGAGAGAAATAACAAATGGCGTTTTTGAAGTTTTTCGAAAGATTCTACTATTTCTGTTGCCTTGAGTTTATAGTGGGCTAGTTTTAATATTTTTGGATGTTTTGAATGTTTTATAAGTTTTTCTATATATCTTTTACAACATTTTTTTTGGAAATTGGTATATTGTATAATTATTTTCAAACTTCAAGTTCTTTAGTAATGAGTCAAGATTAGCACTTGAATCAGTTAATTATTTCAGAGATTTCAAAAATCAAAGACTACAAAGTTGTGAAAAATATAAGAAAGTTTGAAACTTCAAAAAACTCATGTATGCTTCTTCCATATTAAAAAAGCATTTGACTTTGAAAAATACTTTCGAATACTTATATTTTTGGGAAAAAAATTTTTCTCTACAAAAAGTTGAGTCGAAACAGTTTTTATGCATATATTTAGTTACCTCGACATAATATCTGACAATACCACAAACTGTCTACTTTGAATTAAAAAATTGAATTAGTAAACTCAAGTTAATCTTGTCGTTCTTATTTATGTCTCTCTTACAAAACTTTCAAACTTCTTAAATTTTCAGAAAAATACTTTTGATTTTCTCACAAATATTGACGCCAAAAAATTTGTATAGTGAAGTTTAAAAAGTTAACTAATTCAAATCAAAAATTCTTTTCCAATAATTTGAGTATATACTGAATATTTTCAGTCATAACGTTGGAAAGTGCTCCGAAAACTTTTGAAAGCTGATCTTTAGTCATTTAAGTTTGCTCGTTTATGATTTATGGCAATGTCTCTTTAATGACAACTTTAAGAGATTTTTTTTAAGGTTTCGATG
Organism: Pterobdella sp. o SKG-2022; assembly: GCA_964035795.1. Lineage (NCBI taxonomy): Eukaryota > Metazoa > Annelida > Clitellata > Hirudinida > Piscicolidae > Pterobdella > Pterobdella occidentalis. The sequence continues at coordinate 2,418,365 of OZ038326.1, read as the reverse complement.
GTTGTTGTGGTTTGTTTTCAAGTTCAGTTTAATAGTCGATTTGAATTGTTTTTTGAAATTGTGTTAAAATTGAAAATGTTGTTTTTGCACAAAAATTTTTTTTTGGTTATAAAAATTCGAATTATTAAGACGCGCAGACATAAAAACTCGGTTTTTTGTTTTTATTTAATAAAATTGAAAATGTAATCTGAATTTTTGTGAATAAACACAGCACGCGTTAAAAATATTTTTATTTCTTTTATTTATTTAGGAAAATTTCTAAATTGAATGGAAAATTTGAAAAAGATATAAAATACATCTACTCACAAATAATTAGATAAAATGTCCATAAAAAATTTTAGATATTTGTTTAAAAAGTGAAAAAATTTTGAAACAGACTCTTAAATAATAGAAAAAACTATTTTAAATTGGAAAAACCTCAATTTCTTTTTTCTGTTTAGATTTAAGTCCACTAAAATACCCTGGAACAATCATTCAAACTTTAAACTTTTCATTATTCATTCTAAAACATCAAAAACTTCAGTTTTTTTCAATTCTTATACAACTCCATAATCAAAACTTTTGTTTTATATAAAAACCAAAAGCACTTTAATATTTATAACTCAACAAAAAATTCCAATTTTCCCATAAACTGTTATAAATATAATTATTAAATTTAGTACTGTAGTGTTAGGTACACTCGTTTCCAGCGAGTTCTGATAAGCTTGCATTTATGTATGCGTCGTTTTGTCCAAGGCGATATGCCTTTCAGTGGGGATCTCTCCTCAAATGGAAATATTTGACTAAATGCTGTAACAGCTTATAATACACCCAATATTGAGTTTTTATTCAATATTTCGAAAATGAATACTATAAATATTTAAAAGTTGAATTTATTTGAAAAATAAAAATTATATATATATATATATATGCTCATATTTAGAAACAAAAAAATTTAAGTTTTTTTAAAAAAATTTATAAAAAATTTGTGATTGAAATCACATTCAAATAAAACTAAAACTGACTTTAATTATTTAAACTATTGTGACAACTGCCACTTTCAATTTTTAAACAAACACTTTTCATCTCACCATAATTAATTTTTCTCCTCGCTATAATGTGTTCGTTTAAAGCGAAAATGGTGAGTCTTGTTCCATCGAAATAAATGATATTTTCAATAAAATTTGAAATTATGAATGTATCACAATTTTGTGGGGGTTCAGATAATTTTACAAAAATTAGTTATTTAAAAAACCAATTCAAAAAATTAATTTCTCATGCAATGATATCAAAAACAAACTTGGAAACTTTGCACGTTTTTTTGCTTTTATTTTGAAAAGTATAACTTGCAGCTTTTCTTAATGTTCTATATTCAAATGTTATTGCCATAATCCTACTTGAATGGTTAGCGAAATTTATTTGTATTGTTATTTTATATTGAAATCATTTTAAGCATAAAGGCAACCTCGTAAAACAGAAAACAAAAACTATATTTAAAAATTTCTTAATTTTTAAATGTCAAAATTAAGTGATGAATCATATTTTAAATTGAAATTTGACAATTTTTTTTTGATTAAAAATGCCGCATTTGTTTAAATTTATAAAAACTAACAGACGTTTGTACGACAGGAAAATTTTGATGCGGTGATTGTTATAATAATAAAGTTTATCTTTGTTCAGTTACCTGGAAAAATATCACAGTTTCTAATAAAAACATTGGAAATTATAATTTTTTTTCTTCTATATAAAGTTTTTTGAGCTTAATTTTGTTGTTGGAATTCTAACATTCATTCTCATATGAAAATCATAGAGAATAAAAATAAAGATTTTAACAATTAAAACCAGCAAAACACAATTGCTTATATATTTTATGAATAGCAAAACTTCTGAATCTACTAAAAAGTGTCATTACCTGATGATACTTTTCCATAATTTAGTATCACAACCATTAAAAAAACTGCATTCTGACGTCATTAACTAATGGCTTGATATTCTGCATTTTCACTTGATAACAACATTTTTATATCTCAATTCATAATCAAAAATTCGTGAAAATACGTTCTTCAGTTCTCTTTCACCAATAAGATTTCCAGGTTTGTTGTATGATGGAAGAGAATTTACGGCAACTACAAGTAGAATTTCTGTTTTTTTTTATGGATTGGTTTAATTAATTAGAAGTTCAGTTGTTTGAAGTATTTTCAAACTGTTTCTTCCAGTTCTGTTGATGATGCTTGTTTAGTGTTTATATTGATCAAAAAGGTTTCACTGAATCGTTGTATCCACTTGAAAATAGTTCCTTCAACTTTCCAATCACTTTTGTAAACATTTTGAAGAAAAATATTTTCAATTAGAATTTCTATTCTAAAATCACCGTAATTTCTACTTTTTTTTTCATATTTTAGAATGTATTTTAACAAATGTAAATGTGTTATTGTTAAATCATGTAAATTGTCGATATATTTTATACTAGCTTAAAAGCCTCGCTGACTCATTCCTTTTTTTTGTACCTTACTTGCTCCTCCATTTTTCAAAAAAAGCTTCAATCACCTCGCATTTGTTCGAATTTTAGATTGTATATTTTCGTGGCTTCGGCTGAAGGTGTGAGCCAAAATGGTGACTTAACAGTGTTCACCGTGAGAATTTCAAATTTCTATTCTAAAATTGTATTGTTTTCAAAAAACGGTTGGCAAAAATATTGAGCTAAAACAAAAAAAAGGTAAATTAGATGAAATAGAAACAGAATTAGTGACGAAAATTCAATAGAATTTTAAAAATATATTTATATACAGCTAAAAACTTGTTGCGTATAAACTTTAAATAAGAACCGTTTATATACAGTGAATATCCGGTATTTTATAAAATAGTAAACTATCAAAAAATTCAAGTGAACACAATACATATAATACTCGAAGCTTTTCAATTTTTGATATTATTTAAATACAGTATATAATCAGCATTTTTATATTTAGTACAATAGCAGAGCATAAAAATAGGATTTTTGTTGTAAAGTGTGGGGAGATGCACTGTTTTTACATTTTTATTCTTCCCCCGAGTCTACCATAGTTTGATTCATGCAATTTTATTCTCGTGTTTTTCATTTTATTATATTTATTTTATACTTTTTTTGTATTCAGAACAGTATAATTTTGACTTTTTTTCATCTCTATTTTAGCTTTTTCCAGTTATATGTTTTATATGTAGTTTGCAATGGATATTATGTTTTTTATATTTTTCTTTTCATTTTTTTCATATTGGATTTGAATATGTGTTTTTTATTTTGTTGAAGAAAAATGTTTCAGATGAAATACAGACATGTAAGTGGAGCAGATAAATGGAGTTTTAAGAATTCAAGTTTTTCACATTTTTCTTTATAAAAGACACGCTGTTTTGCTTGAAAAATTTTTGATTTTTTTCAAAAACAACATTAAATGAAGCTTATTGGTTCATTAATTTACTTCAAGTTTGAATTGATATTATGCGACGAGAATAAAAACAATTGTTTTTGAAAAATAAAAAAATAAATGCGAATCTAACTGTTGGAACTGAATAATAACATGAGTTGTCATAAACAACTTAATCACTACAAAGAAAATCAATTATTTTCAATGTTAGGCTTACAATTGTCAAGTAGATAAATTTTCATCAGTTATTATCATGGAATTCAACATTGCAGTTATAAAAGCATAAATAAAAAACAAAATTTATAGAAATATAATAGAAGTTACAATAACTATACAAAATTATTTCTAATAAATGAAATATAATGAAATAGAAATATTCAAATTTGGAAAAGTAAAAATGACCAAGAAAATCTTTTCCAGCTTCTTGAATGCTAAACAAAACTAGATGATGGTATGTTCAGTGCATGGGTGGTTGAATGATGGAGAGATGTAAGTTTGTAAATGAAGAAATGCATGCATGAATAAATGGATGCTTGCATGGATGCATGTATGAATTGATAAATGCGTGAATGAACAGACGCATGCATACGTGAATGAATAAATACGTGGATGAACAGATCGATGGATTAATTAGAGAATAAATGGACAAATTTATTGATGGATAATTAGATTGATGGATAGATGGATGAATCAACAAAGAAAATGAATAGAAAAAAATAGATAAATTCTGGAAGATAAGACAACTGTTAGGAAAAAAGATGAATTGTGAAAATAAATTAGATGAAAAAATAAATTACTATATTCAAGCAAAAAAACTCCACTTTAAATTTTTAAAACTAAAATCATTATGAAGTGAAATTAGTGATGTAACTACGGCTGTATGACGATAAAAACTGGCTTTCTGTTTCACGAATGGCTGACTTGCAGAGAAAAAAAATATTTTCAATTTAAAAAAATCTTTTAAAAACTGTTTTTTTAAAGAAAGAGTACATTGAGAATTCGAGGCCTTAAACGGTAGAAGGTAAAAGATTTCACAGTCTTAATTGTGATAGCACTTATTTCATGAAATTAATAAAACTACAACTTTTGATAATTACTTTTATCGTGTAATATTTCACCTTTGTTCAAAATTAAACAATATTTAATCAACTTTTATGATATTTTTAAAAATTTAACTGAAAATTTGATCAAAGATTCAGTTATCGATCGGATCACAAGTCTCTACGATTTCTGCCTTTTGAATTAAAAAAAATCTCACATACTTGAAACAGTATAGAAAAATACTAACATAAAAAATATATCAAAAAAGCAAAAATATGTTCAAATAACACACAAAAATTAATACAAACATGCTTCATTTTTTTGCATAAGTTATGCAAGAAATTATTTTAAGTTTTTCATTGGTTTTGATTCGCCTCACCTCATCAATCTTTTCACCAACCATCATCAAATTTAATTAAAACACCAGCCTTCTTTTAAAAATTCTGAAAAAATTTTCACTTTTCTTACATGTTAAACAAGAAAAACTTAATTTATATTTAATTATTTATAAAATTTTAACAAATTTCAATGAAAATTAACTCCAAATATATATTAAAAATATTTTTTGAATAAATAATCAATGAAAACAACTTCCGAGGTGAAAGCTTCCATTGACTATTTAATGATAAGTACCATGTAAGCTAGATCGATTTGGCGTCTGTTATACTATAAATAATAATAAACTTCAAAGGCATTCAAAAGCCGAATAAGACTGAATATCGAGAGTAAAGCTTTCCCCTAACTTTCATCTTTAAAAATTCATGATAAAGTTATATTTCTTCTTAAATTTATATCTTTAAAAATTCCTGGTAGTTTCATACAATGATACCAGGCTCTATAAGTGAGGATTTTTATGGCGCTCAATAAAACAACATCTATCTAAAGGTTGCTTATCCATTTTCAAGTTGAATTTTATAGATAAACTTTCAATTTTTTATAAATTTAAAAATTAAATCTAGAATGATACTCAGTAAAAAGACCCATAAGACATTTGAAATAGTCTACGTCAAAATGACAGAACTTGGACAAACTTGCTTAGGAAAATTTACCGCCATAACCCTCACACACCATGCCACTTCAGCTTTGAGGTGTTTAGGGTATCCTTATAAACACATACTCCTGGAAGCTTTGCAGGAGCTTTTTGAGTGTTGAAGGTGTATAACAATTGTAACAAAACTAGTCTGTAATTAGGCTTAACATATACTTTTATCAAATGCTGCACAATTTCAAATTTTTCCATCGTGTAATATCAGATGAAGTTAGAAGTAACTATGTATAAAAAAGTTTATTTCATATCTAATTAAAGAAACAAACGCGTAGTATGTTTTTGAATAAACCTTCTAAGCTTTTCATAAGAGAATTTTACATTATCAAGTGTTATTGTTGAAAGGGCATTGTAGTCATATAATTATTTTTTAATATGCTGTGTTTAAGCCGCAAACAAATCCTTGAAACTTAAATTAAAATATATTTTTTTTTTGAGATTTAAATAAAAACTTACTAAATTAAAATTCAAAATCGTTTTTGTTATGAATGAAATTTGAATTTTAAATAATTCTATTCAGAATACAATTCTAAATTCAAAAATAATTTTCACCTTGTTTTGCATCCCTGTGGAATTCAAGTTTTTGCGAAAAAATTGAAAATTTTTTGTACATTTTAAAATATATTTTTCATTAGTAAAATTGAATTATATAGTGAAAACAAAACTATTTTGTAACTGTGTCAAAAACTAATTCAAATTTTATTTTTTACTCAAATTTTCTGAATCATCATGATACATTTTGTGTAAACTTTGAAGTTTGAGATGAAAATGATTTAAAAATTTTTGGTTTTCAGAAATTCCTATTAACTTATCACTAATTTTTGCTATAAATCTTCAAAATACAAAAAATTATTTTTTGACTTGAGTTAATTTTTAATTTTTTTACGCTTTAATTGTATAAAATTGTAAACACCAAAAAAATTTGAACATTTTAAATTCAAAAAGTTAAAACTAAACATACTTCAAATTTCAAATTATTTTAAACCTGCAAAAACTTCAAAAGAATTTTGAAGTTTCGAACTGCAATTAAATGACAGTTTGAGGTTTAGCATGATCAATCTACTAATCGCCCAAGCCTGGGTGCCTCTTCATCATACACCTACATCAGACTTATGAGTGGTTTTCTTCAAGCCCATCTATTTTTTTCCAACTATTTTCGTTTTTTTTAAGATTATTTTTGTTAATGGTGATTTTTTAAAGAATTTTTAATTTTTAGTTTTTCTATTAAATAAACTTTAATCAGCAGAACTCAGGTTAAATTACCATCCAAATGAATCGATTAAAACGAAAACCATATTTTCTGATAAAAAAATACCTCAGCACAATTTTTCAGCACTAAATGTTTAGTTTCTAGATATGTTTGGAGAGTTTTGCTAAAAAACCGCCTCACACCGAAGTAATAGTAAGATCTAATCATTTCATCAAAAATTTTTCAATCAGATTCAAAACTATTACTTTACATGAGGCCTTATATCAAAAAGTAAATCTCATTTTTCAAGACGTTCAACAGAATGATTTATTTGGTTTCTTTGGAAATTCTAAACTAACCCAACTAATCATCTTATACAAAAATCAAGTGATTGATCACAAAATTGAAAATGAACTCTCAATCTCATGTGAAGTTTGTCAATAAGTTCTGCTGAACTTCATTCATTGCTTTGTTTTCTAAATTTTTATTCATCAAATTTTTATTGGATTTATAGATTTATTTGTTTTAAACAGTAATCATTTGATTGCTTTCATTTTGTTATATTTTGGTCATTTTTCCAGGAAATTGTCTTTTATTTAAATTAAATATTTTTATATTTAATTCCAAGTTTTTTTGTTTTTCTTTTCTCAATTGTTTTATTTTTATTTTATTTTCTATTCATTTCCATGGTTCACATGGAGTAGCACCCTGGGAAACCTATTAACTAAAACCTCAGTTAATAGCGACTAGTGGTTGACCTACTTTTTCATTCACTTCCCTTTTACTTTAAAAAACGTTATTTTTGAAATGTATTACATTAAACAATAGAAAATTTCGAACTTTCACTTTATAAAGCCATTTTTTCAGAGTTCAAAAAGTTTGCTATAAATTTAATATGAAGAAAACACACCATGGAACAGGTGTTGATTGCCGTCCCAACACGGGATCAAATCCGGGTACTTCAGATAATTAGCCAAATGCTCTATAAGCTGAGCTATACTGGCTGAAAAATATCATCAAAAACAGTGGAACGACATAAACCAACCTAAATATATGGAAGAAAAACTAAAGATGATTTTTCACAAACACTGAGGTTAGGAAAATGAGGAGACTTGAAAAGCTGATGACTATAGTTTTGGAGTTGATGTTGATGTAAAAGTAAAGACAATAGATATTTTCAATGCAAACTTCACTAACATTCTTGTTGCCTAAAAGACTAGTTAATGATTGAATGAAGATAACTCGTTTTTAGTTTACTCATTTCCACTATAATAAAGTTAGGAGGTAGAATATTCTGAACAGTGTACCATAATAAAGTTATGAGGTAGAATATCCTGAACAGTGTACCGATTCAAACACCTTGTTCAATTGAAGCAAATTATATACAAAGGTTCTGGTAAGATTGACTTACATTGAAAAGTTCTTCATAATTGCTTATGTAAAGTAATCTCACCAAAAGCTTTGTGCTTTATTTGGTATAATAAAACTTGGTTTCTTTTGGTACAACTATTAAAATGCGTTGTTTTCTGAGAGAGACTGTGAAACAACGCGTGGTTAAAATAAAATTGTTTTTTTTGTAATTGAATCCAGTTTTATTGATCATGAATGATTGATTCATAATAATTTTGAAACTAAAGAACAAAAAATCAACTTTAAGTTGAAATAATTGAGCTTTCTTCAATTGGGTTTGGTGGGATTTTAAAGACTTAGTTCAAGTCTCAAACTATGTTCAGTTTTCAATGAATTCAAATGATCAAGGCCGTAATTGAAACAAATCTAGTGATATAATTGTATGAAAAATATCTAATTAAAAAACTCTCCAGAAGATAAAAAAAGGAGAAAAAATTTTTGAGAAAATTAAAAAAAGCTAAATTAACAAAATTGAAGTGATGTATTTTTTAATGACTTCTCTTTTAATCATTACTTGGCAAAGTTTTAAACGTTTGACACTACCAAACTTAGCGCCTGTAGGCTGATTTTCTGATTTAACTTATTAATTCAGTATAAGATGGCTCTTAAAAATCGACGTGAGTATTATCAAATCTAGACTGACTGCTGTCAACCCCTGTTAGTGGAACATGCACAGCAGTGTAATATAATATCGTTAATTACCGTTGATTTTCGATGGAAACGTTACTTTTCAATGATTTGATTCATGAGATTGTGTTTAATTTGTAGAAATAAAACCTGGAACGGATTTTTTGCCATTATTTTTGCAACTTTCAAGCACAAAATCCTTTTTCATTTTACTTCATCAACATGTTTTTTGTGCATGTTTTCAATTCTTTTACTGACGAAAATGAACACGTCACATAGTTTTGATTTTTGCTTAATCTAAAAATTATTAAAAATAACTGAGAATTTTAAAACTTTCAAAACATTAGGGGTTTTCAAATAAATCTATTTTGGAGTAAAGATAATGTGAGTTCATCTTACGAAAAGCTTCGTGGAACAAAAACTCCTAAAAATGTTTTAATATAAAGATATAATTATTTTTCTGATTTTCAAAAAGTAAAAATATCAAACGAAAACATCATTTTGGCCAAATGTTTCCAAAACATTTTCATATATTTATTAGTTGCATCATAGATTTATTCATCATTATTATATTAAATTTTCAGTCATCAATTTTAACAAACACTATGACAAACGACCTTCATCTGACGCGAGTGCGGCTTGAACGTAAAATTTTTATTCTTTAAACATTGATCGAAATTCCTGACTTTTTAAATATTCATGATTTAATTAAAATTATTCTCCGTGTCACAAATCAAATTTGTTTTATTTCAGAATACAACTTATAACTAGTTAGTTTTATTTAATGATATTTAACGACTAGAAATATCATTAAATTTTTTATTTCACAAAACCATCGATTCAAACAGGAAACTTGGATATACGCTTTCAAATAAATCAACTGACAAGAAGCTAAAAAAAATACTATTTTGCTGAACTGTGGATAGATGGCTTGCTGGTTGATAAAGAGGCACATAGATTGATAGGTGGTTAGATGCCTTAAAATGCAGATGGATGAGTAAATGTATGGATAAATGAGTTAATAAATAATTGAATAGACATGCAGATAAATAAATTAATGATTGGAAATACAGATGAATGGTGATGTGGCTCGAAACTAAACCTAGTCATTTATTACAAGAAGAGCGATTCATTTAAATTTAGATTGCCAGGGTGAAATTTATGTTACTCAACTTAATAAAACAATATTTTTGTTGCGTTTCTGAGGTGGTTTTATCCTCGTTGAAGTCAATATCAAATCTATTTAATAATATTTTTTTCGTTCATAAATATGTTTTGATTGGGAGAATTAAATTTGGATAAACAAAAATTTGCGGTTTTTTTCGTTTTTAAGATGTGTTTATAACAATTTAACTTAATTTCTCATTTGAATGGATAAATAACTTGAGTTGTCCAATGATTTTAATCTCCATGTATTGGACTCCTTCATTTTATATTTTTTTTATTATGATTAAAAATTCATTTCAATTATGCTCGAGCTTGAAATTTAACTATATACCTAACAAGCACATAATCACCTCAACAGATCGGTATCTGAACACTGGGAACTAAAAATGCGACACGAGTCTATAGGCTGAAAATTGCAAAATAAAAGTTGCTTTAACAATAAAATTTTCGCGTATTTTAACTCATCTGATACAAGCTGCTAATAAAAAAAATTATGCATTGATTTATTTTCATTTTGTTCATAAACACTAAAAAAAATGCGTCAAAATCTTGATTTTTTTCTGTAATAATAAAAAAGTAACACGTGTATGAAGCTGCAACGGGGATTTTTTAATTATTTTTTCAAGTTAAAATATGCATTAAAAAAAAGAAAACAATTTTTTTTAATAAAAATTTTTTTTGGATATTTTCCAAGTGGTTTCATGTGGCTGACTTGAAAAAATTTGAAATATTTTTAAGCTAAAATAAACTAAATAATTTTATAAGCTGTGAACTGCAGAAGATGGGGTAATTGAGTAGAAAGTTATCATGAGCATTTTTTGTTTTTAATGACATGTTTAAAATTTCGCCACAAAATTATTCCAAAAAATTTCGGCAATTTTGAAAAATTATAAATTAAGTTTTCTTATAGTGGAAAAATAACTAGCAAATATACTTATTCAATATAAAAAGTACAATAATTTTGTGTTGAAATAAAAAAAGATCATCATAAACCCAAATGAAATCTGAAACATAATCAAAAGGAAATAATTTGGAGATGGTGTCAACAGGAAGAAAGCTGCAAATATGACTTTTGAATAAAATTTATTTCCAAATAATTTTTTTAATTTTTTAAGATTAAAAAGATTTTTTAGAAAAGGTCAAAAAACTTCAAACTGAATCTTTCCTAGTGCCAATTTACATTTAAATCATAAAAATCTACAAAAACCAACATTAGCTATAAAAAGGATTTCTATACACAGTGTTTTAATGAAGTATAACCATAATTCACCGACTCTGCAATGAAGAATGACGATAGTGCAATAGGATATAATAAAGCTACTTTACTTGTGTTGAAACTAATTGCCGCAGTCATTAAAAACAGCCGTTTTCCACAATCGTCTTTCGATAAAGGTCTCACAGTCTAATATGCAAGACATCAAAAATAACTAAGATTTTGGTAGAAAGAATAGCAAGCTTAACCCAGAACTGCATTGTTAAGTTATAAACACTAATGAATATAATAATTATTACAGTTGTGGCGTCGAATGCCGATGTTAATGAATATTCATAAGAACGTTTGCTCTAAAGTTTTTCATTCTTTGAATGAAACAATGAACTAGGGTAGGAATTTATAATTCATTCGTTTTTAAATTTATTAAGATAACATGCCGCAATGTTGGTGAAGTTTTGATGTTCACAAAAAGTTTTTTTTTAGGAAAATTTTATCAATTCTTATATAAAAACTTTCAGTGAAATAATTTCGAATAGATTATGACTTCAATTGAAGTATAAAAAATTATAAATTTGGAATACTATGTGGCTGGTAGCTTACTATGTGAATAGCTATGTGTATAGTTCATAGGGCTGATAAAATTCGATTATTTGGGTTTAAGCCATTTGTAAAAATTTTTATAGAAAGTTACTTCAAAAAGTTTAAACTTTTTATTAGGAAAAATTGTTTGGTTTTTGAAAACGGAAATCTAAATTTAAAAAAAGAAATTTTGTGTATTTTTGAATCAAAGCTAATTTAGAGAAATATTTTAAATAAACATCAGTTATTTGCACAAGATAATTTTATAAGTTTTTTTGAACCGAATAATCATAATATTGAACTAAATTTTAATGCTCAAAGTCAAATTATTGGAACTGGAAAACGTTCGGAAAGTCACGAACTAGAAAAAATAAAATTACATTTCATACTTCTGTCGATAGGTTTTTAAATGAAAATGATGTACACATAGTTTTTTTAGTTGAATTTTTTAGTTATTTAGATATTTTTTAGATTTAAAAAAAAACAAAAAATGCTATTTGGGAAAACAATTCAAAAGAAAGTTTGATGGTGACATTAAAAGGTCGCAAAGTATTTGATTTTAAAAAATTCTCCAAAAAGTGATAAAAGTTTTATTTGGCACATGAAACTATTTTTTCCAATTTTATTTACAAACGAATTTTCAAAATTTGATATTTTGATAATTATCGGCATTTTTTCAAACAGCCAAAAAACGGTTGGCTTGTGTCCAAAAACCTCAAAACCAATCAAAAGTTACAGAACAAAATTGATTATTTATTCACAAAAGGACAAGAAGAAATCATTTGTTTTTCAAGATATTGCATAAATTACAAAAAACCATTTTTATACAAAAAAATTGCCTCGAGAAAATATTGCAACAATGAACAATTCCTTTTTATATCTGTATCAAAAATTGAGCTTTTCATTTTCTTTTAATAACTCAAATAAGTTTTACTACTACAAAACAACACAAACAATCTTTCAGTGATAGTGATTGGCAAAGGTCAGTCCACTTTCCTTCTTATGTGACATTAAACAAAATGTCTCCAAGTTATTTATATTCTATCATGAGATTTATAATGATTGCATCAAGAATGAGACTTTTTCTCAATATTGAGATATTATTTAAATAAAACCATTTTCATCACATTTTTATTAGGCTGGAAACGTAATTACGTGATGATAATTATGGATGGATTAATGAAGAAAAATTTCAAAATGAAGTAGTTGAAATTAATTTTTTTTCAAAGTTCACAAAATATAATGTTAATATCAGTGTTTTCAAAAGAAATTTGACAATTTTACATAATAACAGGATTTACATAATAACAGGATTTACATAAAGAATTTTCCTAGTTTTTCATTTCTCATTTTCTATTGAAAATTTTTCAAATTTTGAAAAGATATTAACAACTTTTTTTCATAAAGTTTTGCTGGAAAAACCTGAAAAATTGTTATATTCTAACACGTTTGAAATATAATTTAAGTGAGTTTTTTTCAAATTCGAACCTTTATGTTACTCATTGAAAAGTTTCGAGACTGAAAGAATTGAATTTGACATTATTAATCAGCTCCTTTAAACTCTTAATTCTTTGAAGTTCTTTTTAGATCCAATCAGACACTTGAACACGAATAACATAAACTTCACTGATGTATTTAAATATTCACAAAAAATATGAATTTTTATGGACCAATTGATATGTTTGAATTATAAATCATGGAAATGTCACCGACTTTCTCAGTGACGAAAAACATGTTGATATTCTTAAATGTTTTTTCAAAGCACTTCTCTATTAACTGGTCATTTTTTTTCTTCTCGACATTCAGACCATAACGCCTTTATTCTGTCTATATGCAAATAAAATAATGAAGAAAATCGATGAAAATAAAACAATAATGAAGTACAATGAATGGGAATTCTAAATAGAACTGACTTATAAATTTAAAGTTTTCTGAAACATTAAAATTTATTTTCTATTAATATTTTATAGCTTTTTTTATAACATGGTCAATGTCAATGCTATTATTAAGAATGAAATCGACTGGACTTTTTATTGAAAATAAACAAAAATACTGAAAATAAATAAAGACAAAATGCTAAACAAAAAGAGTTTTGAAAAAACTGAATGAAATAACAACTGATATAGATGAGAAGTTGAGCTCCAGTTATCAGTATTTTGACATAACAACCTAATACAAAGAATTTTTTTCCAGAATTTTAATTTTATAACTGAAGTTTGTGCTTATATTTCCAGCCTATTTTTTTTCTTAATGCTCTATGAAAGATGCAGAAAGGTTATTTATTTTTAGATTTCAGGTCGTCATGCGCCTCAAGTTGATTGAGTTGTAGAGGGCTTGCAATCGAATCCTTGGATGAAACCTGATTTTTAAAAGTATAAGCTTCCAATTTTTATTCACAAATTTTTTTAATTATCAAATCAAATTTAAAAATGTATTGTATGAATTAATTATTAAATTTCAATTATGAAACGCTAAATAAAGTAGTTGAAATCGAGAATCTTTTTGTTGTTACATTTTTGTTCAAATTAGTTAAATCCTATCAGCCTACAGAACATCAAGCTATATTTCCAATAAAATAGAAATACATAACCGATGAAATTTGTATTGAAATAGTTATAAATTTCAAATAATTACGGACCAGAGTGAGTTTTGCTTCACAGATGTTTTTGTGAATTATTTATTTAATCTGTATTAAAACATTCTCTGCTTATTTTTATAAATTTCAAATAGTAATAATAATAGAAACAATAATAAACATAATAATGTTATCATTATTATTTTTTTTGAATAAATTTTCATGATATAAAAACATTTGAGCGTTATAGAGTTAGTGGTTACGGGTACTTAGCCAAATTATCATTAGCATAGGAAACAAATTCACAAAAGGTTTTTTAAGTTCTGTTTCAGACTAAGAAAAGTTTGGCATTGTGACCTCTGCATGATAGAGTCAGACTTTTCTGTTTGTTATCAATCTAAGTTTACTTTACTTTGGATCACAACCTTGTCACCTTGACTTTTCAAGCTTTCGATAAAGAAGCTCCATGCGCAAATAAATGATGATGACATAACTCAGACTAATTTGGGAACATAATGGTGAAATAATCTCAAGTGTTAATTATTTGAAATTTATAGTTTCAAGAATTTGATTCTAAATAAGAATGAAGCTAACAAATCAAAAACTGAATGAAAATCGTAACATTTTATTTTTGTTGAAAAGCTCAAAACTGGGTTCTAAAAATTCAAAACTGAGATTACAACTCTCCCTATACCAATGTGCTCATCAATATTTAAACAACTTAGTTGTAAAAAGTTCTATTTGAGTATTTCAATAAAAATTCAAGAGCTTTTTTGTATAATCTTCTTCGTAATAATATCATCATTTTAATGTTGTTTTTAAATAAGTGATTTCAAACGTTTACTGACTTATTTTTTAAATTCAAAATTTTACGTTGTTGATTCGGACTGTTGAAACAATGATCTGCAGAGAACTTTCTTCAGTTGTCGTGCCAATTTAATATACTGCTGCTCATAAAAAGATGCCCACTCCTAATATTTTAAATGACTTTTCAACAAAAAAAGTACTTTCATCAGTGGATGTTCTCATTAAAAAGCTTTCAAAAAATGAAAAACTTGAGTACAAGATGACTATGGAATACAATTCATTTATGAAGTTATACAATACTCACCGATGAAATTCCTATTCCAAATATCAGTGTTATTTTATTCAAAAAATGAATATAAACTACCAAGATATTTCGACGTTATTACCAGCAACACTAAAAATTTTTTGGAAAAGCAAAACATTCATCAAAGAGCAAAAAGGTTGAAAGTTTTAGAGGTAAAAGGTAGTTCGGAGATACAACAAGATCGCCAACCAGTCTTAAAGTTTGAATCGACAGATTCATTTTGATTGATTCTAAACATCCAGCCTGGAAAACACTCAAAACAAATAAAAAATTGACTAAAAGAAACAATATAGTTTTAGCTGCTTCAAAAAAAAGACCTTGTCTCAAACAGCCAAAACTTTTTTACATTTTTGCTGTTCTTGCATTTATATTTTTTGAGAGATTTATGAAAATTATGATATCTGAAGCACAAGCCAACAGCAGAGTTGAAGCCATATATGTATATGTACAACAGATAACATGAATTTTTGGAAAGATTCAAAAATTTACATAAATGCTCTTTGTGGTGGAAATTCATTAACGGTGTTTGGTGCCATTGGTGGCTAAGAAAAGATCGACTTGGCGATTTTACATGTCGTCTAAACACTACAAAGTATTTAAAAACATCATAAAATAATTCATAAGCCGGTGTCAAGTTAAAAAGCTAAAATTTCAAAAGCAGGTGTTTTATTTACGATTCGTAATTGAAAAACTCAAATAAAATAATGTTATCCAAACTTCTAGTCTCACATGAATCATTTTTGTAAAACTTTCCAATGAGGATGATTTCATTGCAAAGTATCTTTCCATTAAAAAGTATTTAAAAATTTTAAAGTGCGTGGCTTTTTATATGCGGCGTTATCTAATTTAATTTAGATTAGAGTTCTGTTTTTTTTAGATATAATTTTGTTTCATTCTTTCCATAAATTAATAATTCAATGGTTATCTATGGGGAACATTCACTTGGTATTATAAAATTAATTTAACATTCAAAGCTTGATAACAAAAACGATTAAACTCCCTCCAATCATTAAAAATTCCAAAAATGTTCAATTTGATAGTTTTTGGTGATTTATTTTTCTAAAAACTTGGGAAACGCATTATAAACTGGCATTTGTCAATGGAAACAATTAGTTGATCAAAAAATAATTGAAAAATTATCAAATATAATAAAATCACAATAAATACTAATATAATAATATAAAAATAAATAATATAAATAAATAGAAATTATGAGATTACTTTTACTTATAACTCCAACTCATATTTCTACTCAATTTTCCTTATCTCCATTTTGGTTATTGGAAAATAATTTACAATATAGTGATTTTGTCTTATTTTTACTTTTTTTCAAATAATATTTCGTTTTAAAATTCCATAAGTTCAACATGGGAATGAATTTAAATGAGTAGAAAAAAGTGATAAAACATGGAAGCTGGAAGAATTTTAACATAAACTAAATTCTCGGGGTTTACACACAGCAATCTTAATAGTTATCGTTATGTTATATCATTCAAAAGTGTCTCTTTTTTGGCGTCATTTGAAGGAAGAAAGAAATATTTTCTCAACAAAAAAAACTTAGTATGGGAATTGTCTTGGAACCACTTCTTACTTATTTTTAATTTAATTTTTTTAAAAACTTTGATAATCAGTATATTTTAAGTGAATTTCGAAAAGTTTGTCTTTAATAAACGAATCAAACTATACCAAAACTTTTTGAAAAATAAATTTCTGAAACAAAAACAATGATAAATATAAGAACTTATGTGCTATAACGACCTTTAGCATATGTTCCATTTATTTTTCAATACTAGGTCAGCCATCAGAATGCTCAAAAGCTTTGTTTTGCTTCATAATGAAAATAATACTAAATACAATCAAGATTATTATATTAATAAGAATACTATCAAAGTCAAAGTTAATAATTTCAATAATAATAAAAGTATAATTATTATTGTTGTTTTTGTTTTTATAATCATTGGTGACCAAAATAATACTATTTTATCCCTAACAATAGTTCTATCTACAATATAGTTTTGCTTTATTTCAATATATTTCATTTTTTAGTGAGAATTATTCTAGTCACATTTTGCCTGTAAAATAATAGGAATTAAAAGCAACAATAAAGAGGAAGAAAAGTAACCCTAGTTTTGAAGACATCGTTTGTTTTTGAATGATTTGAATTCCATGTGATTTCTTCAAATTATGAGGTTAATGATCTAGAACAAAATTACACCTATCAAAATTTTGTCAGATTTTGTTTGAATGAACGTGTATAAAAGAAAAGTTTCTAAGTTAAAACACTATGAGGTAAGCTCTGTTTTGAAAACTTTTTGGCTATTTTTTTTGATTATCTTAATAAAGAAAATGATTCCAAAACATGAAAAAATAATTTTCATAGGAAGGAAAATTATTGAAATTATATGAAACCAAATAAAATAAATTCCAAAGAATTGCTGATATTTTTTACAGGATATTGCTAATTTTATGTCTTTTTTTATAACAGAGAATTTAGGTTATTTCTAATAAAATATTTATATTCCGTGAAAAAAACTCCATTAAATCCGATTTTGTGATTAATAATGAAGAAGAAATGCATAAAATATGCCTGATATTAGGCATTTGAATGAAGAAATATCATTTGGATTTATCCTCCATATTAATCCCTTATTTTTTCATTAAAAAATAATTTCTATTTAAGATTAAATATAATTTCTAAAAGAATGTTTTTTATTTAAACTTTTATACTTTATTATGTTATATTTTTGATTTTATTCTCAAAGCCAAAAATGAATTCAATGTTTTGATAAAGTGGTTCCAATATGAAAGAATGTTTTTATGAAATTATATTAAATTTTTCCTTTTTTCTAATTCGAAGTGCGGGTTTGCGTCAAATCAGGGAGTAATAAAGACGCAAAAGTGATCAAAAGTTCTAAAACTTTACAAAAATGCTTTAAAATTTCATCATTTTTTCTTTTTTATTAATTAATTAAGTTTAATTTCTCAAAAATAATTGTGCATTTAATATATTAATGTCTTTACATTACAATTATTTTATTAGTAGTAGTAATATTAGAAGTATTTCTGTTAATATTATTTTTCGGTCCATATGATATGATTCTTTTAGACTTCAAAGAGATAGGTTTTAGATAAATATACAATTTTATACATGCATATTTATTCAGCATATTTGCTTAGCTTGAAATATATGCTTAGCTTAAAATATATTGCTTGAAATAAAGAGATTTAATGGTGTCAGATGCATTTTATAAAACGCCTGGATTTTACAATTACTGAAACAACCAGTGAATATATCTTAATAGATATTTTTATATATTTTTGTACATCGCCTATCGGACCTTTTAGTATCTTTCCCACTCAATCGTTCTTCAGACTTTAGTTAGCACTTTAATTGAAAATGTATGGGTTTTAAAAACAAAGTTATTTTTTAATCATCTTGTTATACAAGCATATTTCGAAAAACCTTGCAGGATCTCAGATATAACTACAAGCAAATTAATGGTTTTATGAACCAATTGCTCGCATAAGAATCAAAGAACGAATTTTTTTCAATTCCCTAAATAATTTGCATCTTTATTCACTTTTATTTAACACAAACCATTTAAAACTCTAAAAATAATTTTTTTTCAATCTGATTCGTGAAGATAGTTGCCCTTAGAGCCAACAAATCGGTGGCATAGTTTAAGAGTGGTTACTGCGTGGATTAGGTTGAAGCTGGGTTGATTAGCCATGTGTGCCTCGTAGTTACCATCTATGAACCTGTAAAAGTGAAGGTTTGATGAAGTGGCAGGTAAAACATTTTGGAACTTCGATGGTTGAAAGCAAAAAAAAAGTTCAAATATGATAGTAGCGCTCATATCTTTATAGATCAAGGCGCTTGCTACAACTTTAATGTAGCAAAAACACACTAAAACAAGAACTAATTTTCGGCTCATGCGGGCTCGAACCCGGTAACCTAAGATAACTTTTCTTACACTCTACCGGCTGAGTTATAGGTGCCGAAGAGAATAAATATATTTTTAAAAATATGAATGATGGTTTTCGTATGATTAACATTTTTCTATATTTGATTATTATTTTCTTGTTATTATTATTATTATTAACATTAATTAACATTCATATACAACCTTGCAAGAGTTTCTATAACTTCAGCATCAATTTTCATTTTGTTCGCCTTCTCAATTGCTTCTTCTATACTCATCGCTTGTTTCTTATTTTTTTCCATTTTATTTTTGCTATTCATTTTACTCATATCTACTAAAGACTTTTTCATTAGCTTATCAAATTCATCATCACTCACTGGCATTTCTGTTTTATCTCCCAAGTTTGAAGCCACCAAATTACTCAACTGACCCAGTAAGTTTTTGCTCATATTATTTTTCATGAGATTTTCTAGAGATATTTTTTCAAAATTTTCATCAGATTTTGCAATAGTAGTATCTCCATTCAATTTTTTCTTACTTTCAATCTCATCGTTGGAAACAGTTGCTTTCATTTTTAGTAAGTTTTTTAAAGGCCAGCTAGAAAGGCAAGCTTGGCATTTACAATCGAAAAAGTATTGTTGCTTTAACTGTGATTGTCTCTCATTCCTGGGAGTAAGATGAAACAGACAGCCATAGTCAACAGTTAACTCATCTCCGTTGAAAGTCGGTTTAATTGTAATGGCGGTGAGTGAGTCTTTTTCAAAAATAAACTCTACATCAGGGAAGCATGAATGATTGAAGAAACTGGCGTATGGGTAGAGAGCCAGAGCGACCTTGGTTGGTTGGCAGTTGAATAAAGTGTCAGTTGAGTTGGTCTTGGATGTTTCAGTTATCTCAATACCATTGCAAGAAATTATTTGCAAAATTTTCAGCACAACTCCTCCAATTTTTTTCGATAGAGAATCATTTTCAAGCATTTTTGCATCGTTCAGTTTTGATATAGTTCCAGAATTATTCAAGCTATTACCGTCATTTTTATTGAAAATTTTTTCGAGGTTTTCTAATATTTTTGTTTTCTTCTTTACTAACAATACAATGTAAATTGATAGCAAACAGTATTGCAGGCTGTCCATCGTTGCTCGTTTTTCTGAGTGACTAATGAGGTTGAATATGCTTTGTGCGTCTTTGTAAATTTTAGATTTAATAAAATTTACATCTGTGTTTTCATCACCTATTGTGCCATTAGTACTAGTTGCATTTTTCTCGCATAAAATATTATTTTTCATTTCGGACGATCCATCTTCTTCAATTATACTCATCCAATTGTGGACTCCCACCCCCAGTAACACGCACAAAGCTAACTTGGAAATGCTACCAGTTTGTGAAGCTGATAATATAGGTATGAGAAAACATTCATTCAAATGATCTAGCACTTTTAAAGAAATGTTGCGGCATTTGTAACTGCAGAATATGACTTTATTGCACGTTATACATGGGACAATTGCCTGAGATGAAAAGTTTATAGCTTCGTAACAGAGATAGCATTTTGTTGTAAGAAAGTCCTCATCTAGCACTTTGAAATATGTGGTGTCTTTAACGACTACAGAGCCAGTTTTGAGAATGTTGGTGTTTTTTGGTGGGTCATTATGATGTGCTAATGAGCTTGTGCTAGTTTGTTTGTCAGATTTTTCTTTTTCTAATACGATATAGTGACCTTTGTTTTTAGAAAATTTTACATTTGTTCGATTAATGAATGTTTTATTGCTACAATTTTTATGAGAATTGCTGAGTTTTTGATTTGGAAGTGGGTTTTCTGGAATAGAAGTTATTTCAAGTTTAGTTTTCTCAACAATTTCATCCTTTTTTGCCTTATCCATTTCACAAACCTCCAAACTATTCAAGTACTCTTGCAAAGTTTGTTTCAAAAATTTTCCCTTTTCTCCTATTGTTTTGAGACATTTTATTTTTCGTTCTATCAGTTTATGTCTTTGAATTATGGGATAGCCATGAGCGATCGCATCTCTTATGTCTCTCAGTGCTTGTTTAACGAAACGAAATTTGTTACCATTTTCTGGATGCTTATTCGAATGATTTTGCTGCAAATGAAGCAAACAAGCAGACCTGTTAGCCAAACAGAAGGCCATTTCCATCAAGTTTTTTGTTTCTGATTCAATTTTATCCCTTTTTTCTTCACAGTTCTCATTAAAAGAGTCGATTTGAGGATGAAATTCAACTTGGTAATCATCATTAAAACTGTGGTACTCTGCAGAAACTCTCGCTTCTAGCACTGCCATGTTATAGTACTTCAAGGCATCATCAACTTCCCCTAGCTTATACTTGTTGTTTCCTTTTTCTCTGAGGGTTTTTGCGCGTTTGTCCGATTTTGAAACATCTTCAACTTCACCCGGATCATCAACATAGGCTGAAAATTGTTTATTCACATTGTCTACACTGTACAGAAAACCAAATCTTTCTTGGTCGGTTTTTAACCTGCTGAATTTACCCATATCTTGGAACCCCGCACTTTTCATTATTTTTTCCACCCTCCCATAATAACTTAACTTCACGCTTTCCATTTTTTAGGTTGAAACTAATTAAACTAGAATATAACTTTATATCCACAAAAGTTTAAAAACTTTAATAGTTTTTTCACGTTTTTATTAGATTCTTTTATAACGATTTATGAACATTTAATCCATCTAAAACCTCAAAACAGTATTTTTCTGGAACTTTCAACAAGCGATAAAAGCTTATAAGCAACTCTGCTCACATTGTTTTTACAAAAAATATTTGTTCAGAACCTACATAACCTACTAAAGGATTTCAAGTAGTTACTCTGATAATAAAAATAATGATCTTACATACATCGAGACAGATAAAGTAGTTTTAAAGAGTTAGATTTAAATGTTGATGAATCTTAAAAGTGCAAAAAATAGATCGAATTGTTTTGTACAGAGATGCTTGAGCTTATACGAATAACACCTTTCATTTAGACTTTTGTTTTTGTTAAGACCTTGAGTTTCAAGCAATGTTCATGAAAACCTTTAGTTTTTAATGTTTCGTTTTGAATTTTTTAAATTGTTTTTTATATGTTTTTCAGTTCATAAATTAAAAGTTTCAAAAGGTTTTTGAAATCTTAAATCGTCTTTAGTTAATCTCGCGGCTTTAGTTATATGGATTCCTATCATTTGTAGTATTTCATATGTTTATAGTACTTGAAAATGTATTCTATACATGCATCTCAGTATAATGTATATAAAATCTTTATATATTGTTAATACAAAAACTCAATGTATTATGTTGAGGTTTTTAAAGATTTTCACGCTAATTTATATAATAATAATTATAGTTATTTATATTCAAATTTTTTGGGTTTTTTTGCTTGAAGTTTAAATTTGAAGAAACAGATGCTAAGCAATAACAAATTTAATGAAATTTAAAAAAGCATTCATACCACTTTCAACTTCTTCAAAGAATAATTTTAAAACTCAAGAATTAATTAATTTACTTTTATTTGTGAAATAAAATCAAAGTTTAAACTGTAAACAAATTTTCTTCAAAATACTTGATGAAAGACAAATTTAGGAATGTAAAAAGTTCAAAATAATTTTTTTTTAAATCACTATGATTTAACATAAAAATTATCTAATTTAATGTAGTGCTAACATCCACTTTTCATCTTTTAATGTAATCTTTGAAAATGAAATTCAAAAATTTCTAATAAGTGAAATAAACTTTACAAAGTTGAAACACTAGTTGAGTATAAAATCAAGCTGAAACACGTCTATAAATAAAACCATTTTAAGCCTTAATGCTAATCCTTATAACAACATTTAAAAAACCTGAGTTCACCACTGAAGGAAATTCAAAAAAAATAGGTACAAAAATAACTATAAATCAACTTTGATTATAATCTTGTTTGATGTATTTTTGCTCAGTATCTATGTATATATGTAGTTTAACTTATGTATGTAATTTTAGATTATACTGTCCTTCCATTATAAAATTGAACGATTCATTTTCAAGTTTTTTTGTAAATATGAAATAAAAGTTCACCAATAAATAATCCAGAAGTGTGCCAGAAATATTTTCTGAGAACCACTTGGCATTTCTCTTTGAAGTTTCTCCACTTTGTTTTTAGTTTTTTGATTCTTAAAGTGGTTGAGAATCCGGTGAAGACTTTGAGGGAATTTCATTTTTCAGTATCTATTTTAGATACTACTTTAATGAAATATAATATTATTAAAAAATTGTTATTGAGTTTGCATTGAAATTGTTGACTAAGAATAGATGTATAGCCCTTTTATTGAATATTAAAAACATTTGAATTTGGATTTTTTGCTTATAATTTCAAAAACAACGAACCACAATTTAACATGTAATTACTAAAAGCAGAATAAATGCAGGGTAAAATACTTTAAATATAAAAAAATAATTTTATTTCATAAAAATACCATTTGCAAATAACGCTAATTTTAACCTAGACACTATCATTACTATTCTCTAACACGATGTCTACGTAACTCGATATAAAAGGTGCATAATAGAGAGACATTATCCCTGGTACATGTAAGTTTCTGGGTTGCACTGTTGAGCAAACTGAGGTTGAGTTGGTGCCATCTGGTTAGGCGCGTTTGTTGTGTAGTCATTTGTAGGGTTATCCATGCTAGAATTCATCTCCCAGTTCCCTTGTTTTGAAAACTGGTTCAAATCATTTGTATTATATGATTGATATCCAAGAGGTGCCACAGAATATGATCTCCTAGATGAATACTGCTGCTGGGAAGGTAATGATCTTCCTTGGGTACTTGATCTTCCGCGGATTTTCTGGCCAGGCATGCGGAGAACTGGTGTGGCTGGTCTTAAATGATTGATGGGTACGTACCCTTTCTTTTGGTTAAGCTCAGCTTTTATGAAACCGTCTTGATCCGGATCTCCAAACACTACCACCCGGTTTCCTTGCTTCAGACACAACTCGAACTGAAACATCATGTAATATCACCGTGAAAAGAGCAACTCAAGTGGTTACTACCAAAAGTCCAAGCAGTTAATTTATTTCCCTATATAAAATACCGTACTAGAAATTGATTGTATTTTAGCAACATTGAAATCAAAGTAAATACTTCAGTGTCGGCATCTGGCTGGTTTTTGTCTGGGGAGTAGTTATGCACAACCACCATCCTTCGAGGTCTGTTAGTGTTCAAACCTGCATCAAAAAGATAATTCTCTAGTACATTCACTTTTTTTAATGCTCAACAGTACCATCAGTAACGGTGTAATTATTTCACATACCTTGTCTGTGACCGTCTCTATGGTATTTCAAATAAGGGAGTTGAGGTAATTTTTTTTGTCCATTATTGAGACGACCTAGACTGTTAGTATTGGTTTGTTTAGTTTTGCACAGAGCCAGATTATCTTTCAAGAGTTGTTCTGCGGTCAAAGGATTGTAGACCAGGACTTCTGAGACCATGTTAGAAGGGATCAAACCTTTCATGCAGTTCGATTCTCCCATGTAAAAGCCATCGGCATCTTTGTCTCCATACACCTTCGTGTTGTTAGTTTAGTTAAGGATTAGAAAGGATTACATTAAATATTAAGAAATTGAGCATTATTACTGGTTGTAAAAATGTTCTAAGTTCTGAATTAAGCTTGTAGATTATAAGTGTTTCAAAATTACATATTATTGGTTCAATAGTTTTTAGTGCTAATAATTTAATAGAGATTTCCTCTATATCTTCAACTTGAACTTTACACCACCTTAAGGAGCTGTCCCTGAGAGAATTGTAACTCTTCGTTAGAGCATTCGGGATTAGGTGACATGGTAGAGGGATTGTAGTCGAAAAGACCTACAAATAACCGAACCTTTGAAACATCCCCCTTCTCCAAATCACTTCCCAGAATCGAATCTTCTTCCCCCAAAGCCTTTGTAGAACAGATTTATTTTGTGAAAGATTGCTTTTTTAAATTTATACTCAAGTCACGTTGAACCTTTTTTAAACAATTTTTTTCTTATTCAAAAAACCAAATTAAAGTATAGTTTTAAGTTCATTCGAAAAAATTAAGTAAAAACATATTTAAAAACTAGATTAAAACGCACAATATTTCTGGCGTCTGATTTGAGGGACCTATTCAAGGTGGCTGGTGTAGTGATGATAGTGGGGATGTTGTTGTAGATGTCATCATCATTTCCAACAGATATATCGTGTTTTTTTCTCAAAGTCATGGTTGTGGCTTTATCGTAATAGTCCACGTTAGGGTCTCTGTCGATTAAGCGCATCAGAATGGGAGAAGTCTGAACTTTTTTGTTTCTTAATCTTCCTGAAATGTTATGAGGTGCTTATGAAGTTTTTTTTCTCATAGATCAAAACGCTTGCTAAAACTTTGAAGTAACAAAAACGCTCAACAAGAACTAATTGTCAGCCCAACATGGGATCGAACCCGGTAAATTATACTATTTCAATGAAAACTGCTTAAAAGAGAATTTTATTGATAAAAAAGTTATATTTTGTACAAACCAGCTATTCTTGTGGGTTGGGTCTCATATTGATCTGTATTGTATTGTGAAAAAAGTTCTTTCTTCACACCTGAATAAACACGCGAGATATAAATGTCAACTTCTCAGATAAAATCTTTGAAGATAAAACCTATTGGCGCAAACAAATCCAAAAAAAAAATTGAAAAAGCTATTTGAAAGGAAAATAAGTGAAGGGTATACTCCATGAATTGAGAATAAACTTGGTAGTCTAAGCTGTATTTGCAAAAAGCTTCATTTTTGAATCAAACTTGCTATAATTTTTATTATATAGTGAAAATTTTTTTTATTAAATCTTATATTTTAGTTTCATAATCTACTAAAATTTAAATTAAAGGGTTTAATTAACCAAAAAAATTTTATGTGTACCTTTATCAGTCAACTTCTGTAACAAATCGTTTTTTGAATTGAAGTTGCTCTTGTTATAGTAATCCTGAAAACATTTTAAAACTGAATTTAAACAGAAAAAACTCCATTATATAATCAAAAAAAATCAGAGTAGTTGCAAAAGTATGATTCCAAACAAAAATACCTGTTGCTCACACTTGTAGCCCACAATAAAATCATCATCTTTTTTCAGGGCTTCCTCACTCTCGAACACTGCCGGTCTTCCTCTAATCACTTCTTGAATAAGTTGAATCCCGAGACATGTAGGAGGGCTGGAGTCTGGGCTTTCCCATCTGTCGGTGGTGGTGCGGACACTAAGGTTGTAGGTGGTTTGGTCTTCGAAGTCGTGGTTTTTCCAGTTCAACACCAAGTGATCACCTTGTTTTGAACAAATCAATATTAGTTGAAACAATATTAATTATAGGTTGACTATAAATTTATTTTGAAAAATATAAATTCTATTAATTCTCAATTAATTTCAATCCTCTTTTAAAATTTAAAAAATAAATTATAAAAAATATATAATATTATAAATTATAAACAATAATAATGTTCATTTATCTTAAAATTTTACGAGAAACCAAATTATAACTCACAGTAAGGATTAGATATATGGCGGGCTTTTTTACCTGAAATATACACGGTATAACCGGTAATATTAGTTTTCTTCATACTCTTGGTTACATCCATAGACCCTGGTTCCTTAGCAGCTGGTTTCCACGTGACTAAAATAGTGCCCTTTTGTGGTCCTATTTCCGCTTGCACATCCGTTGGGGGGTCAGGAAAATCTGTTGAAATCGTGCTTTTTATGTCTCATAAAACATTATTTGAAATGGTATTTAGTTAAAAAATTTCAAAATATCTATTCAAAATGGCGAAACACTTTTAAAAAGTCAATACTTTTAAACTCTGATTACTATTTTTCAAACATACAAACTTTTGATTTATTAAATAAACAAAACCATTATTAGAGTACAACTAATCCCCAACAAAGCACAACCTCTGGGCAGAGTTACAAAGGAGACTGATGATGATACAAAGCAGTTCTCATCTACTGAGGTGGCTTGTATGCAACTGATGCTCACAGTGTGGCTTGAGTTGGGTTGAAGGCCTATGAGGTTCATTGATATCGAATCATTATTTCAAGGTTTTCATGATGATTTGGGATTGGTTTAATGATTTTAAAAATTTAAGGTTCTATCTTATGTATAAAACAGAACGATCAAAACTTCTAAGAGTAATATCAAAGTTCCAACCTGAAATTATACACTTGAAGACACCCGCTGGTAAAATATGCACCTGTGTTGGTCATTAGTCATCGTTTAGAGTTCTTATGAAGGTTCTTATCTTTGTATTAGATTTTAAAACGCATGATTTCAAGACTTATTTATAGAGTTTTTTTCAAAAGCTTTGTACGTGTCTTTTGATCATTAAGCATTGATTTTGACGTATAGTCATAGATTCTTGTGTAAAATTTCCAAATTTTTTACTAGATTTTTAAATTTATTTTTCTTTTTTTGAAAATTATTCTATCAATTGCTGAAATTTGCATTTATAATATTTCAAGAATATGCCTAGTAGTTCCGTTCATGTTGTTTCTGACTACAAAATTCTTCAAGTGATAGGCATCAAAGCCAGGTTTGAGACCTAAAACTAATCGATAAACCCCACCATCACTCACCCATCGATCATCGTCAACAGAAACCCTATGCTGTAAATAACTGCTTGCTAGGCACCATTGAACATTTGCTGATCTTTTGGCTATCTGGGTGACTTCCACCGCACTTGGTGCTAATCTAGCTTCTGAATACAAGTTAGGATGTTTTTAAGGTATATTTAAAAGAATTTAAAATTTTCAAAAACTTCAAGTTGATTACTAAAGGTTTTGAGAAAATTTTTTAGCAAAAAAGCTTTAGATTTCAATTATTTTAACTTTGATAAATGAATGAAGCGTTAATATACACAAAATCTCAGATTTCTAGTGTTTTATTTGAAGTTTTTCATGATTAAAAATATTTTCATTGAATTAAAAAATGTATCTAAACGCATCTACACACAAGAGATATTCAAGCGCAGCTTAAATTCCATTGCAGACCTCAAAATGGCATCAAATACAAGGGTTGAGACGTACTTTTGCCGACAGTGATTGTACATAGTTGTTCGCAGGACTGTCTCCTGTCTGTCGCAACCGCTCTGACTGACACCCGATGGCTCTATTTTTGAGAATACGAAAGTATAAGATTGTAATATAAGTTACTTATTAGTATTGGCTATGTTTCAAAGATTTGAAGGTATAATATTGGGGATAATGATAAAGTTTAGTGTCAAGTAATCCAGAGACGTAGGAAAAAAATGTGGGTATTAACTAAAGACATTATTTTTTTAAAAATAAAATACTCAAAAATCTTAAAATAAAATAATGAATAGAACTCCAAAGTTAAAATTTTAAAGTCTCATAAAAACGGTACAATGACAATTTTTCAGCCCCATGAGAACATTTCATCTTTTTTTTTCTTGATTTCATAATTTTCAAAATAAGATCAGTTTTCAATCACATTTATTTCTTTAAATAATACTTATATATCTCTAAACTCCCATAATACTGATGTCACTTATAAGGCTACTGTTCCATGCATTCCACTACAACCAACTAAAGGCCCCAAACTCTATCTACATCCACCCCGAACCTTATTAACATCCAACTTCTCAAGCAATGTTTTGGTTCGTTCTCCAATGAGAACAGATGTGACAGGTTGATCGTTGCACGATACTAAGTAAGAGTCGAGGTTGATTCCTTCAGATAACAATATGGATTCTTCTGCTGGTTGCCACGCCACAACGAAGCTGTTGCTCAATTGCCTCTCTAGATGCAGATCTTTTGGGGGAGGAACTGTAGGGATAGCAATGAAAAATTTCTGAGTATGATATTACTATTGAAAGATAATGTAATCATTTTGAAAATAAAATCACCAAAGAAAAGAATATATTACCATTTGAAAGATAATATTATCATTAAAAAAATAAAATTACGATCTAAGGAATATTACTCTCAAAGTGGGATAACACTATTGAATAGGAAATTATTATCTATCTGTGGTATAGAAATGACAATTGAAAGTACAAGAATACTTTAACCTACCACCATCTATGTTGTCTATTACTTCGGTGATTGTCACCACTTCAGGGGAATCTATAAAAGTTTATGACTTAGTATAGCCTGAAACAATAGGATTGGAAACAAACACAAAGTATTAAACTAAATTCACCAGGATTTTCTACGATGGTTTTACATCATCGATTGTTGTATATGAAATTTTTCACAATTAATAGTTTCTAGACTTATGAATTCTATGACTAGTATTGTTAACATTTAATTAAAAACAAATCCAAATATTAGATCAAAAGTCAAGTTATATTTTTATAAATTTAAACTGAATTTAAATTCAAATCTAAAATTATTTTTTTAAATGTATGGTCAAGAGTCATGTCTTTCAAAACAATCTTCATTTCAAACACACTAACCACACTCACCTCTGACATCGACGTTCTCGTATCCCAAACCATTTGTTGAGGGCTTGTCTAGTTCTTTGAGCTCTTCTTCTGTAGATTGTGAAATGTATTAGAATAAAAAAAAACAAAAAGGTTTAAATTTATTGACTTTATGCAAATAAAATTCTTTTCTGGAGTTTTTCGTTTTGAATTAGAACTGAGTGTATTTTAATAGCTTAAAACTGTGCACGAAAAATGAAATTAGAATAAATTGAGTTTAAAAACAAAAAATATTACATAATTGACGAATATATGTTCATCTTTCATACATACCTATACAATTATGAAAATATAATATACACACAATCCGAAACAAAATCTCAGCTTCAACAAAACTGACCGGAGACTTTGTCGATGTAGTTTGATGGGACCAAGCCTTTACGCCCATCCATCAACTCGCCATCATAAAAGCCATCCTGGGAATTAAGCCATTTTTAATGCTATGGTGTAGGGCTATCGGTTTTCGTGCGTTTTTATGACAAATTCGTTTGGATGAATCATCAAATAGTCGTATCGTAATGCTTTCTTGTATAGTATTTAGATTAGTTTTACTCTTATGTATTCGAAGCAGTGTCTTGTATTGAAATGTATAAAAAAATTTTAAAATTTTATTTCATTTTTTTTTAATATTCTTTCAGAAACGTGGAAAAATGACGCACGAGGTTATAAGCATATGTATGCAATTAAAATTTTCTTTAATTGATTAGTTGATTTTGTGTTTTGTTGAATAAATCATAGCTATTTTTGTGAATTTAACAATTATACTTCATGGTATCGTGTTTCATATAAATTAATTGTCATTAATGTGTCTTGTGTTTTGTATAATTATGTTTAATTGCATTGAATTTCAACGTATACTATTGAACTGTTTCGTTTTGTAATATTTTAAATAAAATTAGATATCTCATTCTATTTTATTGTTTTAATACGATAAAACCTATATTGTATCTCAAATACAGTTGAGAATTCATATTTTATCGCAATTTATTTAACACATGAGAGACCACATATTTTATTGTAATGAATTAAATACAACAGACAACCCACAAACCTCATCAAGCTGCCCATACACAAAGAGATAATCTCCAGCCTGGAAGGATAGTTCTAGATCAGGGTTGTCATTGGGTGAGAGTGTCACTGGATCATAAGTAAATTTAGCAACATAAACTTGAAATGTGTCATCGACCAATTCATCCGTCATTTCGGCCGGTGAATGGACAGGTTTTTTTTTTAATTTAAAAATTAAACAAACACTAATTTGAAACGCATTTTTTGTATATTTGGCACAAAATAATTTGTTGACACTGTTTTATTTAGTGCAAAAGGCAAAGACAATTTGTGCAATATTGCTATTCCGCTGCGCACCGTTATACACTCTATACAATCCCTGTGTGCTCATGACAAACTATTTCACGGTTTTAGTTTCTCAAAAAAAGAAAAGAGATTTTTTTTTACAGAAATTCCATGTTATGATATAAAGGAGTATTTATTTTTGAGATGAATTGTAGTAATTATCAGAAGCGTCCTTGAAATTTTTTTTAATGTTTTATTTGGATTGGAAATACTAGTCAGTTTTATAAGCATTTTTTTTAATAAAAAGTGTTAAAATTTTTATCCTTTTACATCTAGCTTCATGCTAGATAAAAATTATAATAAAAATCAACGTTTTTAATAATAATTTATTCATAATTTAAGATTATGAAATCTTGATCTTTAAAAAATTCACTAGAATAAAATGAGAAAAAGATATTACACACTCAAATACAAAAAAATAGTTTTCACTTTTTACTTTTAAGCTTGTAGTTTCAGTTTTGCATTAAATTTTTCTCATTAATAGCTATCAAAAAGTATCAATTTTTATTTATTTATCTGATCATCAAAATTTTTGAAATTCCATTAAAAATGGACTATAATAAAAGCATTTTTGACGAGGTCTTTATTTTCAATGAAATACACACCGATTTTATAAGATTGTTGGAAAAAATTGATGGAAAAAGGTAAATTAAATAACATGTTTCTACTCAAATTTATACCATCATCAAAAATTGAAATTCAATATTTCGTACGAAATTGAAATGGCATCACAAGGTATTGTTCTGGAGGTGATGATGGGCTTATAGTGGTTTGGGATGTTGAGGTGGTTTCAGCATTATACTTTTCATTTTATTACTAAGTTAAAACTTTATTTTTTTTCACTGTTATTATATTAGTATCATTGTTAA
Source organism: Pterobdella sp. o SKG-2022 (assembly GCA_964035795.1). Classification (NCBI taxonomy): domain Eukaryota; kingdom Metazoa; phylum Annelida; class Clitellata; order Hirudinida; family Piscicolidae; genus Pterobdella; species Pterobdella occidentalis. Next base: position 2,386,415 of record OZ038326.1, on the reverse strand, counting down.
TCCAATTAGAATATACCACTATACTGTGCATTTAAAAATTGTATATTGTTTCTTACATAACTGAAATTAAATCAATGAATAATTTTATTAATTACTATCATAAAATATCTACTAATATTAACAAATATCTCAATCTAATAGTTATAAAACTCAACTCAGGAACTCAAAGAAATACACATCATACAAGCTCATAAGAAGCCTATTGCTTGTTTGCATGCCATTCATGATACCTCAAGTTGTTATATTTGTGATGATGGTCTTTATTTTAATTATTGATTTTAGTTAAATTTTTTAAATAGTTTTTTCTTTTTCTACAGCTTCCAAAGTGCTTCTCTTATCTTCGTCATCAGATCATCAGATTACAGTAGGTTTACTATATATATATTAATTGGTTTTCTATTAAAAACATTAGGGTTATATATATAATTGATGTTGTTTTCACCAAAAACTTTTTGAGCTTGGAAATTATTTTCAAGTATTAGCTTTTTTGATTGCGTCATTAAAAAAGATGTAATAATTAATAAATATTTTGAAAATTTATAAATATTTTAATAGACAATTTTATTTCATTTTTATTATTATTATTATTATAATTGTTATTTTTTTTTTTATCACAACCTCCAGGTATGGGACATAGACAAAGGAGAGGCAGTGAAAACATTGAGTGGCAAGGAGAGGATGGCTAGGGTGGTTGCTTTCAATCTAATATAATAATAATAATAATAATAATAAAGGTAATTATAAAAACAACAAAAGATATCATTTTAGTATAGATATTAATAACAATTTCGAATAAAAACTAAAATCAGAAAAGTTCTGCTAATAAGGATAGTAATCTCATTATTGTTCTTTTTATCATCATCATTAATGGCTGGTATTGGGTATGCATTTTTTCAAATCATATGAAACCAACATATAAGTCATAGCTTCAAATCTTTCACAGTGCCTATTCATCCTTCCACACGGGAGGTTTTTGTCAGGTGGGTGTGTTTCACTGGGTGTATGCACTTTTAATATTTATTTGATTGCTATTATTTTGATGGTGGTGAGGTTTATGATTATCAGAAGGATGATGATGATGGTGGTGGTGATAATGTTGGGGAGGATGATGATGATGATTACACGTTTCAACCAGGAGGGGAGCATTTGTTGTTGTGGAGTTTAAAGGATGGATTCCTGCAAGAATGTGATCTGCAACCATCTGAAGGTTTTCTCTATCATTTTATGTGTATCAAGTTTGAAATTCTAGTATCTCTCTATCTATCTTTCTATCTAGCTATCTATCTATCTATATCTATCTATCTATCTTTCTTTCTATCTATCTATCTAAATTTCACCATACTATCCAATCATTATATTGTTGTGTTTAATATCTTAATCATCATCATGAAAGACATTTTCAGTTATATAAATATTTACATATGCTGCACAGATATAACGTTGTTGGAAGTGATTCAGAATCAGTATGTGCTTGTGGCCGTTGATAACTATATAAGTATTTTTTTATTACCATTTTTACTATTATTTTTTATTTATTTGTTATTTCTATTATTATTTTTGTTTGTTTTACTGTTATTTTAAAAACTTTATAATTCATCTAAAAAAAACATTTTAAAAAATAATTATTACTGTTTTTCGTTTTTATTCTTCAAAAAATGAGGTTTTTCAAAGATACTTTCATTATAAAAAAAAACTAAAATTTTCGAAAAATTTAATTTTGACATAATTCATTAGTTTTATAAATTATAAAACACAAGATACCTACGATGTCTCTAAAGAAATATATCATTAAACGCATGGAAGTACTAATTATGTTACCAAATAACAGTGGTGGTAGAGCTGAATGCCGATTGCTCGGGTTTCAGCAGCAGTCGTCATTTGAAGCTCAAATCGCATCGAGAAGTAGTGACAGGGTTGTGTAAAATCACAGGTTTGTGGTGGGTTTGTATGGTTTTGTGATGTTGTGTAATGTCTGTTTGTGGTATTTCCGTGACTATCGGAATAGCTTTTGAATGCTTCTTGTATCGGGTCATATGAGAAAATGAATGCTTATTGTTTTATAATTGTCTTTTTGAAATTTTATAAGAATAAAAACAGTCAAGCAAATAATTTTCTAATCGCTGGATCAAATAAATTAATCGATCAATAGAATGACTCACCACTAACAAACTGAACACTAACTAAATCACCACTCTTCTACAGACTCATGCTTTATATCAGCTTCCTTGGATGGAAGCATATTTCAATGGGCAGTGGATGGATGGCAACTTTTGCACTGTTACAACACCATTGATAACTACCTTGGCAGCATGAGACTGTATCCCTATAGTGTGCAGAGTCTTTTGATTCTTCAAGAGGTGATGTTTATTTATGTTGATTGATGGTTGTTGATTGTTTAAGTAAGTCATGGAGGGGGGAAGTACGAGGAAAGAGGGTTATGGAGATGATGATGATGTTGGGCATGGTGAGAATGATGATGATGATGATGATTTTGGTGAAGATGATGATGATAATTAATGATACAAAAATAAGGATTGAATTTATTTTTTAAAATGTTGAATTAATTTTAAAACTCATCACTATGTCTCAGAAATTCATCGTAGCAGCTCATGGTGACAGTTTGCACTTTTACAATGCAATCTCCAAAAGGTTGTTGTTGGTGAAGAAAACAGCACATCAAAGCAAAATCAACCACATCTGCTCGCTTTACGAAGGGTGACTGTTAGTTTATAGAAGCATTTATTATGTTGAGACATTAAGAAAAGCTTCGTGTTCTTCAGTCGATGAGAATTTTTGATTGCAAGTATCAATAACGTTATAAATTCCGATCGAACTTAACACTGTTGAAACTTGCTCAGTAATCTGTTAGCTTCGTGTAGTGGAGACTCGCTTGTGAATATTTGGAGAGTGCATTCCAAGGAGGTCAAAGCATTGGATACTGATGATGAAGGCACTATTTCCGAAAAGTTGGTCCAGTTTTTTTGTGTTTTATAGCTCAATTTAATTTATAGCTTAGATTTTTTTATTCAAAGGAGATTTTTGAGTTTAATTGAAATTATAGAAAAAAAAGTGAAAAATTTTAATATTTCATGTATTCATTTAACTAAGTTTTTTTTATATTCTCAAAATAGCATCATCAGGTAGGTAAAAATTTATGTTTTATTGATTTGTTACTATAAGCTAAGGGTTACTACTGTGTTGTGAAAATTTTTTATTTCACAAAATCTGCTTTGATGTAAGTTACTGAACTTACAACAATTACTTACTCATTTCAATTGTAGGCTAACTTTAAATCATATTACAAAATCTATTTATAACCATTTCTATGTTATTTTCCATAACTTCCACACAGTCTCTTGAACCCAGATGTGTCAATCACGCTCATCCAATCATGTTCTCTGCATTCTTCAGCTGTTCTTGTTAGCGTTTTTTGTTTTTTTTTTATGTTCTTTATAAACTGTAGTTATTAAAGTTTTTTTTGGCGCAGTGAACCCGGTCATCTTTTTTCTAGTAGGAATAATATTATTGATATATTTGTATTTATAATAGTTATTATTGATAAAGATTTTCAATAGAATAATTTTAGTTATGCTCAATATAATGCGGTTGAAACTGTATTTGAAACCAGAAATTCTATTTATCTGCTATTGTTATCATTCGTTTAACTTCTTTTGTCTACTTAGTTGTCAAGACTTTGCCCAATTTTGAGTTTTGAACATGAAATTTCTCAATTCATGCTTCTCGTTGTTTTAAATAATTGACATGTCCATAGAAATGCTTGTCGGTTGGAGAAGGGAAGTTTTTATCTTCCAGTGCAGATCACAGCGTTATATTGTGGATGGTGAGCTTTGCAGTTGGAATTTTAACACTGATTTTGCTCGGTTTTTTAGATTTAAAATTTTTTTCTACTTAAATAGTTTTTTGCTTTAATATAGTTTGGTGTTTTGTACATTTCAGGATGGCTTTGCTGAAGATATGAAAAGAAATCAAAAACTTCGGGAATTGATGCCATATTAATTTTTTACTTATTTTTATAACTTTTTTTTAAACAAAAAATTGTAAATTTTTTAAATAAAATTTTATGTTTATGGTATCTTTTGTTACTAATGGCAACGACTAAACATGGCCAACTTAGGTGGATCTTTCGACGACGAAGAAGTACAAAAATTTATAATTTGGAGATAAACTAAAAATTTAAAGATAAAATCACAACTTATGAATATTATTGGGTTTTTTAAAAATATTTTTTGTATAATTAAAAGCGTAACATGATTTTTTCGTAACAAATCTTACATCCCCAAAAATTTTATAGATTTTTGAAATTTTTTTCTCAAGTTCTTTCGACAAAATGCTTTGTAAATTTTTGTCCATAACCCTTTGTTTAGTTATAGGCTAATTAATATATAATAATCCTCACATTCACACTCAAAGGCCTATAGAAACATGAGAATTGTAGTAATAAGTTATTTAAAAACCCTTATAATATTGCTAGAAACGTCAATTGCACGTGGATCGACCTTACGACGAGTCTCTTGAGATAGCAGATACTGAAGATGTTGCTTCCCAGTTCGAACCCACACCACGCATCTTCGACAAGAACAGTCGGTTTTTCTTGGATTTTTATTGAGATAATTTGTGAATATTAAGATTTTTTTAGAGTTTTAGTGAAAATTATGGTTTTATTGACATCATTATTATCAATTTATTGAAATTATTATTAATTAGCCTACTAATTTCTACTCAATGAATATTTTTTTGGTAGAAAATTTTTCGAGATTGTCATTAAAAATATTCCTAGAGTTCTCGTTGGACAAAAAACTTGATCTGGACAAAGAACTGAATGGGGATGAAGAGGAAAATATATCGAAGTTGCCTTTCAGTTCGGTGGGCATCATTTAAATATATCATATAAGGACACTTTTAGAAAATAATCTGCATGGTTTTCAGGTAACAATGAGAGTTTAAGTTATGAAATTATTTTTTCTAAAATTACCATCGCTTTCATGAATGAAATAGTTGTTTTATTAATTGCAAAATAGGATAGGAGACAAGATGATTACGACGAAGATGATGATGATGACGACGATGATGATGAGGAAGACGATGATGATGAAGATGAGGACGAAGATGAAGATGATGATCATAGGAAACTCTTACAGTACGAATTCAATGTTTATCATTTAAGTTTTAATTAACTTGATAGGTCTTTTAGATATATTATAATGCTAAAAAAACATTAAATGTGAGAAAGTTGAAGGCATTTATTTAAAGGAAAGAACTAAATAAACTGTTTAATCTTAAATATAGTAACAAAAATGATAAATTAATATTACTACTACTACTACTATTACTTCTACTACTACTAATACTACTACTACTACTACTACTAATATTACCACCATAATAATAATAATAGGTCATACAATCCATCGGACTATGAAAACCTCCCAGTGTCACAAGAGGTCAAGGAACTTTTCCAGCATATAACAAGGTGCCGACGAAATTTCTGTGTATTCATATCTTTTAATGTTAAAATATATACGTTAAATCTGAATTTTCTTGTTTGCTATTTGGTCAAATCGACTTGACCTTGTTAAATAGGTCGATACAACGCAGAATTTAACTGTGAAGTTTGTTTTTAGAATTTCTGCCTTTTAAAATGGTGCTAGTTTTGATGAAATTAGCTTAACTTTATACTTTTGAGACAATTATAATGAATAAAGCGTGTTTAACTTTCAGATTCACGCCGCAAAACATAGAGTTGGACCTGGAGCTTAAGCCCTTTATTCCTGACTTCATACCTGCTGTTGGAGATATTGATGCTTTTCTTAAGGTGTGTATCATCATTCTTCAACGTTCTTTACTAAAATTCTTGTGATGGTTTTAACTAATATACAGTTATAATGTAGTTTCAGGTAGGATTCAGTACTCTAATAATATCTAATAACTATCATAAAGCTTAGATTTTCACTTGATAAATTACTAAAATTTTTTGACTGTAATTATTTCATGTTGATAAAAAACTCACTTCAGTTACTCAAGGCTGAATAAATATATTCCCAGATACCCCGGCCAGACAACAAAGAAGACACCTTGGGTTTGACTGTTTTGGACGAGCCATGCCTTAAACAGTCTGACCCCAACGTTCTGGATCTGATGCTTAGATCCCTCAGTACCTCCAACAACACCAACCATTCCAATAACAAGATTGTGGGTTGATGTGTTTATTTGGCGTGTGTTTTATGATTTTTGAAGCATCTTTTCTAGTGAGCTTAGGCAATGATGAGACTTTCAAGTACTGTACCACACCCAACCAGTATTCATTAATAACTTCATTTCATCATTTTATTGATTTTATTTCCATCCTTACCATTATTAAGTAGTTTAACGCTAGCATGAAAACGCACGCAAGTCGATGACGATAATTAAATATCCATAATTACTGTCACATCATCGTTACCATTATAAATACTCACCAAACAGCAAGTGAAAAGCATCGACAGCACACAAGAAGACTGCCACAAACACATCATATCATGGATCAAGAACATTGACAAACTGCATCGTTCCAAACCTTCCCCTTCAGTGCATTACACTAAGTATATTGATGGTGTCTACTGGTTTAGTTATCTATCTATCTATCTATCTATCTATCTATCTATCTATCTATCTATCTATCTATCTATCTATCTATCTATCTATCTTCGCCTAGCTGATCACTGGCAAGTCAAAAGAAGGACACTACACCAGATCCATAGATAAACTCCTCTGCAGTTTAATGCACCTTCCTTATGGTGGATAAATGCACAAAAGAAGAAGATCTATCTATCTATCTATCTATCTATCTATCTATCTATCTATCTATCTATCTATCTATCTATCTATCTATCTATCTATCTATCTATCTATCTCTCTATCTATCTATCTATCTATCTATCTATCTATCTATCTATCTATCTATCTATCTATTTATCTATCTATCTATCTATCTATCTATCTATCTATCTATCTATCTATCTATCTATCTATCTATCTATCTATTTATCTATCTGTCTATATATTCATTTAATGCATAGTTGTAAAATAACCCAATCAGAAAGATGCCGGAGATAAACGACTTGATGCAAGAATGGCAAGAACCAATCGAAAATATTCTCAGAGAAGTACCATCATTCAATAATATAAAGTATAAGTATAAATCCTTTAATAATAAAAACAACAATAAAAATAATATTATTGTTATTATTAATATTAGTAGCATAATCTGAACTCCATAGTAATACGCCCATTAAACTTGCCAAGGAAACTATCCCCTTTGACTTTGATTGCGATCTGGGTAACATGGTGGACATTGTTTGTGGTGGGTCTGATCTATTAATAGAACATTTTTTGTATGTTTTTCAATCATTTTTTGAGCCGTGGGATGTGTATATGAACTTGTTTTAGATGGCAAAGATAGTGTTATTTTGTGGGTTTGTGAAATTAATAAACGTTAGCTTTGATCTGTTATGATCATCAAAAGGCAAAGTGAAATCACAGAATTACTCAAAACTAACTTTTAGTCCATAGCGTTTTTGCAGTTTTTTTGTTATAGGTGTTCATAGACATAAGGAAATTAACCATCAAACAAGCTGAAGGTTTTAAAATAACATCTGCAGCCATGTGTGATATTCCCGTCTACAACAGTAAGATTCAATCCCTCCATCTCCTCTTCTCCCTGTACTCTGAGTTCAAAAACTCGCAGGTAGCTCTAAATGCTGTATGTAGTTTTATATAGATAATGAAAAATAAGTGGTTAATTGTAAATCCTAACAATAATAATAATAACAATATTATTATTGTTAATTTTTTTTCAATTTTATTCTATTATTTTTACCATTATCATAAAGTTTTTAATACTTCGTTTTTATGTATTCTTACGCTAAAAAAGTTTCATATAAATAATAACATAAGCGATGTTTGGAGCATAACTTATATAATTTTACATTCAAACTCACTCCTATACTCATTAACGTTTTAATTACTCATAGCATGTATTTAAGTATATTATAGGTTATAATAGTACATTTAGCGTTTCAATGTTTTACTTTATTTTTTTTTATAGGATATATCATTTTTTTTAAAGTATATGATATGTTTTTATAGTACATAAAATTTCATCACCCAACTAACTGATGATACTAATCTTGATAAAGAAGATTTAGAAACAGCTATGAACGATAGAGAGTATAGGAAGAACAAAGTCATAGAAGTTCGACTGCGATCGACATGATGAGGATGATGATGATTATAGTACATTAAAAGTTTAAACAGCTTAGCTATGCTTTAATAGTATATTTGATGGTGAGTCTGCCCAACGCTTGATATGGTGAGCTCGTCATAAGAAGACCTTCAGACTTTAAAAAAAAATTTGTCAAAACACAGTTTTTTTTTCAGTATATAATATTATTTTATTTTTATTGTTTTATTACAGCATTTCCAAAGAAAACGAAAGAATTGAAGCGGTACTGAGATTTTTGTATATTGGACATTTTAATTTAATCAACTCTAGTTTTAAAAAAACATTATTTAACTAAAATATATTTAATTAAATTTTTTAGCGCTTTTTAATATGTATAAATTTATATGCTTTGGATTAATTTACATTAAACGGTATTAAATAGTTAATTAACTTTTAAAATTCCATAAAAGTTTTTTGTTAATTTTGAGCTTTCTTATTGAGTATAGTCATTATTTCGTGTTATTATGATTTATTATTGAAATAATTCTAAAGCATTTTAGGATATTAATGATAATAATAACCATTATTAAGATGAAATCTAACCCATAGTAGCTATTATCCAATATAGGTATCTGATAATGGTATTTTCATTATTAATTCACATAAGTATATTGGATACTAGCAACTATGCTAAAGTTTAATGATAAACCTATACTTATCGGAATTTCTAGCTTTTGTTTTTCAATAAATGTATCTGAAAATTCCTCACGTTTGACGTTTTTTTGAAAAACACTAGCAAAGGCGATTTCAACTATATCATTGTTTTGAATACCTGATTATCTTTTATCCTTGTTGGACGCCTTCGTTAGTTCTCATCATGCACAATCAATAGCTTTATTATTTTTTTATATTTATGTTGTTATTTTTTATATTGTTATTAATGGGAGGAGTAGTAATAGTAATAGCAGTAGTAGTAGTAGCAGTAGTAGTAGAAGTAGTAGTAGTAGCAGTAGTAGTAGAAGTAGTAGTAGTAGCAGTAGTATTGTCTGAGTAATTTTTTAAAATATTTTTTTATCTAGTATTTTTCATAATTTTCTTGTTTCATACTTCAATTCCCATTATATGGATTATTTTATAGCATATAATATTATGAAAAATTGCTTATAAATTTTTTAAAAAAATATTTTGTGGCGCGTAAAAAAGTATAAAAATACATATAGGTTATAAATATATTGATATTGATGCGATCCTAGCTTCCCTCCGCCATTCATTAAATTTTTAATCGTGTCAATAAAATTGAAGCTACCCTTGTCAATAGAATAGCCTAGTTTATTATTCATATAATGTGAATAAATATATTTAAACAAATAATTTAAATAAATAAATTTAAATAGATAATAAAAATAAATATTCTTAGTATTATTTAGGGTGTATTACAAATATTAAATAAATTGAGAATAATTAACCTTCAAAATGTGAGTCATAAAACAAGATAATATTTGAACTTTTAATTTTGATCAAGCTTTTCGATAGATTTTGTATCATCATCACGTAACTAATGTAATATTGACTATATGTTATGATGTTATATTATCTATGGGAGACTACTTTTCAATTTTTATCAATTATCAGTATCAATATTTGGATGCATTGAATAATTTCAATTTGATAGTTTTATTTTTTTTATATTTTCGTTTAAATTTAATTTTCTTAAATACTTTTAATTATTATTACATATAAATGAATTTTTGCATATTAATTAGTTGGTGTCTGCAAAAAATATTTATACCTTTTATTACGATTTTTTTTCAGTCATTCGCTCATTAAAGAGACAAAATTAACGTAGTTTGTTAAAGTTGGAGAAATCACAAAAAAAATAGGTTAAAAATGAAAGAAATTAACGATAATACAACTTTTAAAAAAAATAAAACGAAATTTTTTTTCTAAACTAATATTTAATTTTTTTAATAAAAATTTTCCAAAAAATATTTAATTGTGTTAATAAAATTTACAAATAAACAAAATTAATTTTTTGAATAAAAAGTAAGAAAAATGTATTTAGTTCTGTTAATAAAAAGTATGGACAGAAATAAATCAAGTACAGAAACTTTAAAAATCTTTAGCTACCTCTCAAAAAAGAGTTTGAATAATAACCCTAATGAAAAAATCGACAATTGACATTAGCGCCATGGAAACTAATATAAAAAAATCACATGACATTTCCTTATAAGGGAAGAAAAAAATTTCAGTTTAATTTTCATTAAATTAAGTTTCAGTTTTTTAGAGATGCTCAGAAATAAAAAAAATTAAAATAAATAAATTGTTGTTTTTTATGTTCATTATTGCATAAAATATTCTGGACTAAATGCACTAAGACCGTTTTGATCTCACTAAAAAGCATCAATAATAAAAATTAAAGATAATATTAAACAACAAAAAAATCAATACAATTCTTCCTTATTATTATCGTTATCAACGTAGAACATCAAAGCTCAGTATCACAGTCAGGTTAGGAACCCCGCTGTTCTTATGGCTCAGTAATCATTCCTTTTGAAGTTAGCTGAGTCTATAACTCAAATCTGTGCAAAAACTACCATAAAACGTACACGTTTGAAAGTTGTGAAGTAGATTGATTAGTATATATATTGCAGTTTTGATTGGATGCGTGTGTTGAATTTCATCAAAAAGCAATAGCAGTTCTTTTTGAATAAGTGTTATTGTACTGTGAATTCATGAAATGTTTTGATAAAAGTATTTTTGATGAAGTTATTTTTTAATAGAGGTATATTTTGATAAAAGTATTTTTGATAAGAACAACAAAAGTTTTCAAATAAATATGAGTCCAGTTACTACATCAAGCATGGCTTTCACCTCGGAAAACTCTGAAGAACCCAACAATACTCAGTCAATCCCTGAACTGCAGGGTAGCCAAACGAGTTTTTTCGACACAACTTCGAAAATGATCATGAACGAGCCAAAAGTTGAAATTTCACAAAGACCCTCCTTTGAAACCCAGGTGAAGACAGAGTTTAATAGCGATTCTAAGCAGATTCCTGACTTTACAGACTATCAAACGATCAATTCTTTTCTTCAAAACTTCAAACAAAAAAATTCAAACTTCAACACTTCATTTTCAAACCAGACATCAACACCGGATGTTAACAATCATCTGTTAATGCCAAAGAGGGAGTCCTCAAACGACCACAAACCTCAGTACTCTGTTCAAAAGAGACGAAGAGTGATAAATGTGGAACAAAGGAAGGCTGCCAACGTGAGGGAGCGTAGAAGAATGGACCATTTGAACAAGGCTTTTGACTCTTTGAGAAACAGAGTGCCTACGTTTGAATATGAAAAAAAACTTTCTCGTATTGATACCCTCAGGTTAGCGACTGATTATATTGCCTTTTTAGCTAGCCTCCTCCACTCAACTCCCCTACCCAACACTCAAACCTATCATTCTACACATCTCAGTTCTGAACCAAACATCCAAGCTTTTCAACCATTTCAAAATATTAATGAAAGTACAAATATTCTTTCAAAAAACTCAGAATTCAATTACGTCTACCAAACAGCGCCTCAAGTCGCTCTTAATACTCAGTTACTTTCCCTCTCAGAGAATCCGAATAATCCTCATGAGAATTTTTCCAGACTTCAAAGCTCCAAAAGCGATGAGTTGTTAGAGAATGTTGGTTCGTCAAACTTTCTCACCTTGAACCTTCCATTGATATTAAGTTCATTCCGATCTCAAACTGAAGACCCTGCTCAATACACCAGCTCCAACCCTTCAATTGATACTGATGTTTTCAACAATAACCTAGCATACAACGAAAATATCCTCACAAATTACAACGATAACAAACACGATTTTAAAAGCTACACTCATTTGTTGAATAAAAATTATGAAAACTCAAGTTTGAACGAATATTTCTCGAAAGAAATCATAGATCAAGACCCAAATTCCATGCTATCTAATCTGAATAATAACATCCACGAGAAAGAAAACAAAATCAACGCCCCAAGTCTATCGCACATATCGAAAACCTCCACCCCGCCTTTAATTAACGATAGCGGAATATTTCTCGATGTGGACGGCGAGGCATCGATAAGTAACGATCAAAACACCGATATCACACGAGAAGTTAATGATGAAAACGGCCATTCAAACAACCAAACAAACATTTACCGAAACTTTTTGAATATTGAAATTGATCCACAGAGTGAATGTTATAAAAATAATGCGAAAAGCATTAAAGTTGAGAAGGCTGATAATGAATTGACATATATCATTATTGATCGAGGTGCGGCTGAAGAGAGACTCAAAAACTATAAATAAATCTGGTTTCAAAACGATTTTCTCTTCCATAACTTAATTAAAATTACATTAGCTTGCATTATATTCTAAGTTTTATACATGAAGGAAGCCATTGTGTATTGTGTTTCAATTTCCTTATTTATTATCGCTTGTAGTGTCCTATAGTAACCACACCCATTTCTTCAAAAGATTCTATTCAACTGTAGGTTTCATTTCATGCGAGATTTTTTTCGTTATTTTATGCGTTAAAATTGTTTTTCAAGTCTTATGTCACTAGTCAGGCTTTAGGTTTTGTTATTTTGAAGACATTTTGCGATTTAGATCTTTGAAGCTTCAATGCTTTGAAAAGTGCCTCAAATTTAAATAATGATTTTGATGAGAATAAAAAAATTTTCTTTTTTTTTTCTTTAGTCTTAATTAAATTTCTCAAAAACATAGACAATTACGAAAGAGACAAATCTAAAAGTTGAAGGATACTTTTATAAATAATTGAAACTTTCAAAAGGATATGAATAGTAACAAGTTTTGATTAAAAAACACAATTATTTTAATAGAAAAAAGTGATAAAGTCTTGTGATACATTTATAATTTTTGTTTCTCGAGTTTATATTGACGATTGACAGTCATCAAAGAGGTAGCCACAGCTTAATGACTTTTTAATAGCTGTTATCTCTCATAAAGTAACTTATTTCTCAATGTACTGCATTTTTTATATATAAAAAATAAATGTAATAAATGAATGAGATATATCAAAGTGGAGCAGGTGTTTTTATGAATGATTAACGAATAAACTGGAAAAAATATCAGAAACCAAAAAACATTATTTTTATTTGAATCGCTTGGGTTTTATTTTCATTTTAAAGGATTTTAAGGATTTATTTTTTTTTTTCTACTCTGTCAAAAAAACAATTTTTAGTTGAAAAATGTTTTTAAAAAATAATTATCAAATGTCTTTTTTTCAAAAATGAACGAAAAAAGTCGTATGCTTTTTTGAGCTTTTTAGAGACATTTAACGTATTTTCAGTAATTAATTTTTTAAAATTTTCTTTTCAAAAATAGCAGATTTTTTAAATACATTCATTTAAAGCAAAAAAGCTATAACTTTCGATAAGTTTAGCTTCATTATTATTATTATTATTATTAAGATTTTTATAGCGCCCAGTTATCAATTCAAGGTTGCTTCAAAGCCGCTCAAAGTTTGTAAAAGATTATGACTGGGGTTGTTTATGGTATAAGCGAGTTTTCAAAAGTTTGCGAAAATTCATGAAAGAAGGTGATGAGCGCAAGTTAGAAAAAAAAGAATTCCACAGACGTGGAGCCTGGTGAGAGAAAGAGCGACTAGTAAACAAGCCTGAAGAAACAGGTTGATGAAGCTGGGAACCAGAGTGCAAGGATCTGAGTGGTTGACGTGTGTGTCTAATAGACAAAAGATCAAAAAAATAAACAGGTTGTTCAAGCTTGAGAGTGCATGCAATGGGCCAAAGTAATTTAAACTTCCATCTTTGGGAGACAGGTAGCCAGTGCAAAAGATCTAGACAGTCGCTGGAAGAGCTGAAATAATCAACTTAAAGAACCGTCTTGGCCGCGTGGTTTTGGAGGGCTTGAAGTTTGTATAAAAGATAGTTTGGCTGGTCGCAAAGGACAGAATTACAGTAGTACAATCTGGAAAGAACTAATGAGATAAAGAGGGCATAGTGAACTCTTAACAAAAATAAGAACAAAAAGAAGAAGAAAAAATCTTCGTTAAAATTTTATGATAATGCTAATCATATCGAAAATTATACCTTTTTTCTTCAAAAAACTTCAGCTTTAATCTCCTATTTTTGAACTAAAAGTTTCGAAATGTATATAGCTTTTCCGCTAGTTTAAGGAAATATCTTTTTATATGATGTTTTGATTTCAATTCTTCAAGCCAAACATAAATATTCAAATAGAATCACTTTTTGAAGTTTATTTAAGTCCACGAAGGTTTTCGTAAGATGTGCTTTCATTATCAAGGTGCGATTAATCTTTGGTACGTTAAGTTGTTTAAGAGCACCTAGATAAAGCTATAAAAATCACTATAAGGTACCTAAAAAGATTTAAGTGTCATACTCAAAACTGTGGTTGATAGCTTTTAATGATAGAAAATTTAAAAACTAACAAATCTCATTTTATTTGTATGGTTTCTTTAAAAACTTTCATGTGTTATATACCCGTTCCCATAGTAACCGGTTCAAGCTTTTTAAATAATTTGAGATCACTAATAATAAACATCATTTGAAATCATATAAAACAAAGAAATTGGTAATTTTAGTTCTATCTTAGAAATGAAGCGCTACGAAGATTCCTAGATTTAAGTTAAAACTTCGCCTACCTTATGTTGTCTACTTCTCATAGAGAATTCTCGGATTACTTCATAACATTTTATCTATATTTAAGAAACTTGTTTAAACATATTTTTCAAACCGAGGTAATAAAAAATTTCTCATTTTCTTAGAAATTTCAACTTAATAAAAATTTAAAAAAAAATTAATATAATAAAAAATAAGTTTTTGTTTGAGATTTCAAAAATGGATAACTTCCTTGTAATATTTGAAAAATTGGAAAGAGGTAGAAATGACGAAAATAATTTTTTAGTTGTAGAAGACTACATGAATAAAGTTTCATACAATAAAAGCAAATGTGAAAGAATACATTCCTACAATGAAATTATAGAAGTTTGGAAATTGCTCAATTTTCATCAGAATGATTTAGTTCCTATGAAAATAAATTTAAAAGAAAATGTACATTTTAACATTCAAGTATGGAGCTTGGAACAACAGACAATTTTAACATTAATAAAAGTTGAAGGAATGACATGCAACTCATGTGTGAAATTGATTGAATCAGGGGTTGGTGATATGAATGGTGTGGTTAATATAAAAGTTTATTTGAATGATAAGTTATCTATTATTCAACATCATGACTCAGTCACTTCTGAAGAAATATCAACTGCCATATATGATATGGGTTTTGATGTAGAAATTGTATATACCAATGACTTGAACCATGTTTTAGGGCCAACTGATTTAGAAAAAAATTTTCTTTGTGATAATGAAAACATTCCAACTACCCATTCAAATTCCTCCATTGAATCTGATGAAGACTCATTTTCAAATATAAATCTCAATGATGACATTCTACTTTTAAGCAACGGATTAAAGAATAAGAAAAACTTGAGAAAAAAAATCAACAAAAGTGGCAGAGTAAAACAGCCAAATAATCAGAAAACTGTAAGAAAAAGAGAATCGGTATGTTATTTAGCAGTTGAAGGCATGACTTGTGGTTCCTGTGTGAGCCATATTGAAAAACACACCAAGAAACAAAAAGGTTAACTTAATTATTCATATACTTATAATATATATAAAATTATATTAGTATCATAATAATATCTTATCATTATTTTAAGAAGATTTTTTTCATTTCAATAGAAAACTTCTTTTATATTTATACAATTTTTTATCTAGGTTATCACTTCATTATGTCATTAGTTGCAGTATGATTTTCACCATTATTGATCTATCTTATTGGAATGAACTTTGATGTACTAAAAGTTCAATGTATTTTGGATATTTATCTCTGTCAAAATTTAACATTTTTTAATTTTTTTAAAATTTATGCTATTTTAAATTTCACATCATTCTAGAAAATTACTTTCATTTTAATTATTGATTTTATGATAAATTTATTAACAAGCCATCTGTCATTGTTATTATTTATTCAACCTCATAAACGCCTTATTTTTTCTTGTTGTTCAACGATAAATTAGGGCCTTTGTTGTTGTTATTAACCTATTTCACTAATTTTATTTTATTAAAACATTTAATAGATACATTCACGCCATATGTTTGTAATAGCTTATTGATTCGGAACTTGAAATCAAAATTACCCAACTGTTTCTGGGTGTGAGTATTATTATAATTATTTTTTCATTGTATATCCAAAATAAAGGGTTTTGGCTGTTTTATTTTTTATTTTTACGAATTCAATCTATATTTTTTTTTCGGCTATTTCTCACGATAAACGTTGAAAGATTATTGATTCTAATTGCATTCAAGATAAGAAATTTTACACATCAACGTTTTTTTTGTATGAAATTCTTCAGTTCATATGAAAATAGTCAAATATACTAAACGAATTAGATTGTACGACAACATACAAAAATTCATTCCTTGAATCCTCAGTGTTTGTTTTCATACATTCGAGTTATTCAAGCTTCTCTCTTAATATTACCTTTTGAATCATAAAATTCATATTTCATAAAAATATCATTACCATCATCATCATTCTATTAGATTTATTTCATTATCATCATTATGTGACCTAGAAACACATGAGTTTCATACCACTATATATAATCATATTTTTAATCGCGTTATCATAAGCACTGTATCGTTATTATACTCAAACATGAGAGCCGGAAATTAAATTCAAATCGACCAATCACACACAGGTATATTGAGCATAGAGGTGTCTCTGATGGCGAAGCGAGCTAGTGTGTCATATGACAAGACCATAACAAGTCCAGAAGTTGTGGCTAAACACATCGAAGACATCGGGTTTATTGCAACCGTCATTAATCTTTCCGAGTTTTCCAAAATCACTTTTCAAGTTAATATATCCATGTTTGATATTGTTTTTAGTCATAATTTTTTATCGAGTTTTAGTTTATCATGAAATAATTATAATATGATTCTATGATGTTTATTATAATAATAACTATACTAATAAATTTTATCGTAGATATAATGATAATAATAATAACACAGCAATAATACTAAGACCATAAGCTCTTGAAGGATATTACTACCTGATGTAGACATACTTATAGTCAATCATAAACGATAAAGTCTAATACCAAAAATTACCCTCCACATGACCCGCAATTAATCCCAGATATTAGGCATCAAGTCGTTGAAAGAAGCAAATGCGTTAGAAGACAAAGTTAAGACTTGTAATGGCGTGGTAGAGGCCACTCTACCTTACCCATTATGTCACCTGGAAGTGCTGTATGACCATGAAGTTTGTGGGCCTAGATCTGTGATGAAGTTGATAGAGGTTTGTGTGTGTGTGTGTGTGTGTGAAATGTTTTGGGAGATATATATATATATATATATATATATATATATCGATTTGTGTAAAGAATATTACTGTTCATGCTACTACTAATACAATCACTACTAGTTTTGTTAATAATGATGATAATAATAATATAATGTCTATTTATATAACGTCAAGGAAGCAACTGGAGGATCTTTGAATTCGTTTAATTGTATAGATATTTTCTCGACAAAAAATTTTTTTACAAATATCAAAAATGCAAAAATATATATAACTTTTTAGAGACATCCTAATGTACTTATAAGCAATATCAACAGTTTTCAACGTCAATTTATGGGAAAAAATTCTTACATTTATTGAGCAAAAAATAGCTATAATTTTCGATAAGTTTAGCCTTATCATAAAACACTAGCGAAAAAAAGTTATTTAGTAAGCTACTAAATAACTTTCTTTTTTTTCGCTAATGTTTTATGATAAGGCTAAACTTATCGAAAATTATAGCTATTTTTTGCTCAATAAATGTAAGAATTTTTTCCCATAAATTGACGTCGAAAACTGTTGACAAAAATATATAATTTTCGATAAGTTTAGCTTGAACGAGAACTATAACTTTTTTTGCTGTCTCATTAAATATATTTTAAAAATTGCATCCAAGCTGGGTGGGCTATGTTTAAAACTCGAGAAAGTATTATTGAACCGGAAGATTATATTTAGATTTATGAATCTGAATTGCAGAGTGAGAATCATTCAGTAAAAGTGATCAAAAATTCTTTGACGACTCACAATCCTCTTAACTATTCTAGAGAAATTGACAAGTAAGATACTCATATATATATATATATAAATATATATATATAATATATATATATATATTAAAATAAATCCATTAAACACGAAT